>JAMWET010006623.1:0-55425 GCA_024036415.1 Prochilodus magdalenae | reverse complement strand
TTGGAAACGTGTTTTTAACCTTCATGTAAATTTTATACTTGCTTTACTCCATAGTTACCCGGAGTCCCAGAAACCCCATTACTGTAGGTATAAAATTAATACTAACTATATACATGCATAAATCCCATTCAAGATCCATAATTGGTTTCCGTTAAATGTTGCTTGTTCTTGCTCTTACTAAAAGCTCTTTAAAATGTAAAATCTCTGAAGATCATGTATATGCTGTTGTGAATTGTAATGATCTATACTAAGCATAAATATTATCATTGAACTAAATAATACATATTTCATGGTTTGTTACATCGCCTAGGAGCCTAAACTCATATAGTGTATAATTTTCTGTAGAGGTCTTCTAAAACACATTAAAACATCAGAAAAAACAGCCTCAAAATGTTTATTTACAATACTAAAGTTTATTTACTATACAGATAGGATTTCAATAGGTCATTAAGCGAGAAAGTCATTAGGTATCAAACTGATAAAACTCTGTTTGTGCGCCAGTGTTTTAAACACAAGGAGTTATTGCCATTTAATACCCATTCACAACAGAATACACGCTTATGGTAATTTTATTATCTGTCATATTTAGAATAAGCTTTTAGACATAATTTCAACAAATTTAATACAGCTTCATGAGACTGTTCCTGTACAAGTGTACCAATCTACTTAATTTCATAATTCTGTTTCACTGAAAACAACTGCAGTAACCTGCAATAGAGTCATAGAGACAAAGAGTCACACTCTGACCACATCTGTCACACAGTGTTTTGGTAAAGGAGATAGCTCAACTTAAAATCCATATTACATGCAAATGGAAAAAAAAAATATATGTATATATATGTATATATATGTATATATATATATATATATATATATATATATAAATATATATATATATATATAAATGGCGGTGACATAAGTACAAGACAAAAAAAAGCACTTTTTTACGCCTGCTGCATATAGTCATTTCTACAAAGTACAGGCTAGCCAGGCTACAGTTAATATTTTTCTTGTGATGAAAACTTTGCATTGCACTAACACATCTCACTCTTCCATGACTGCTGCCTCTTGCTATCTCAGTATGCCACCCCAATACTACTGCCCAGAGTTCCTTCCCCTGTCTACAGCACAGTTTCTGGTTTAATTAAACTGCACATAAAGCTGTATTGCTATTTTTTTGCGAACAGACCCCTGTGCTCCTAAACTCTTAGGGTTAAATTAGGGTTATATCACATGTGCATCCATCTTAGGACCACTTATAAAAAAAGGCCCAGATTTGAAAAGATCATGAGATTAGCAGATTATAGTAAAGCTTTCCAAATAAAACAAATAAAAAATGTTTGATAACTGAGGATAAGGCTGACTGAATCTTTGAAAGGAAATTAGGCTGAAACTTTTTAGGACAAGTGCAAAAAAACTGCATTAATATTCTATTAAAATTTATTAACATTTATTTTATAAAAAATGTAATATATGAATACAAAATGCAAGAAAACTTATTTAATCATGAGAAAATACATCATTTTGAGGTTTGTAATTGCTGAGAAATTTGCATCAAAAGTCTAACATACACATGTTGTGTTGTGTATAGACTCTCTTTGGGTCTGTTAATTTAAGTATCTGTCATGTATTCTCTTCTTTGTAGAGCTGAGAGCTGTGGCGTATGGGGGGAAGTTTGCTGGGAAGAGCTCTCTGATTAACACAGTGTTTGAAAAAGACTTGCCTCCACCTAAGAAGAGGACTGCTCAGTGTAAGAAACTACAGGGAAGCGTATGTGGAAGAGAGCTGACTTTGGTCGACACTCCAGGCTGGTGGAAGCACTTCCCGCTGAGTGACACTGCAGAATTCCTGAAACAGGAGCTTGTTCAAGGAGTTTCTTTGTGCCCTCCAGGACCACATGCCATCCTACTGGTCATTGAGATCGACATTCCATTTACTGAGAAACACAGGAAAGCTGCAGAAGATCACCTGGAGCTCCTCGGCGGCCAGATCTGGACACACACTCTTGTGGTGTTCACTAGAAGCCACTCTCTGGGGGACAGAACTATAGAAGAGCACATTGAAAAGGAGGGAGAAGCTCTACAGGGGGTGATAGAGAGATGTGGAAACAGATATCATGTCTTTGACAGTGCAGCCTTAAAGAACGAATCTCAGGTGAAGCAGCTGCTGGAAAAGATTGAGGATGTAGTGCGAAGAAACAATGACACATATTTCCAAATTGAGGCAAAAATACTGGAGGAGGCTGCAGAGTGGAAGAAGACTGTGAAGACCAAAGCATCAGCCAGAGAGTTAAAATTACAAGAACAAATGAGACAACTGAACACAGATGGTAAGTGTCAGATGATACATTCATTTTCAGTACATAGTTTACAACTTGTAATCCTATTTTATTTTATTTTATTTTATTTTATTTTATTTTATTTTATTTTATTTTATTTTATAAACTGCATATGAGGTGCAGTTTGTTCTTCTTTTTATGATGTTGTTCTGTTTCTCCTCAGGGCTAAGAATTGCGTTGCTGGGTTGGGTGATTGGTGGGAAGAGTTCAACTGGGAACACCATCTTTAACAGAACAGTGTTTGCTACTAATCAAAGTACTCTCAAACATCAATGTGAACATGGTGAAGTGAATGGAAGACCAGTAACTGTGATCGACACACCCAGCTGGTTTAAGTACTTCCCCTCTCAGTACAGTCCAGCATGGATAAAGTCTGAAATATTTAAGAGCATATATCGGACTGATACACCCCCTCACTGTATACTTCTAGTGATTCCTGCAGACACATCATTCAAAGAGCAACAGAGAAAGGTCATTCAGGAGAACATGAGCTTCCTTGGAGAGGACGTGTGGAGACACACCATTGTACTGTTTACATGGGGCGACATACTTGGAGATGTGACCATAGAAGAGCACATTGAGAGTGAGGGTGAAGCTCTTCAGTGGGTGGTTGAGAAATGTGGGAACAGATATCACCTCTTCAACAATGAGGTGACAGAGAATCGTGTTCAGGTTACACAGCTGCTCCAGAAGATTGATCACATGCTGGCTAGAACCAGTTTATTCAAACCGGATACTGAGACGTTTAGTGGAATGTATACAAGGAAAACAGAGGCAGATGCACAGGCAGGCCCCAGTGGTGATGAGAGAGATTTACAGGATGTTGTCCAGCTTGTTGATGAAGAATGGAGAAGAAGAGACAAAGATCTTCTGAAAAGAGTTTTAGAGGTAGAGAAGACAAGCCTTCCCTGTGGGGGAAATAGAAGTATTGGTACCCCTCCTAATCGTAAGTCTCTTCATAATAAATACACTTTGAGCTGTATTTTAAGCTGTTACAAAATAAATAACATGATATTATTTGTAGTGAGTGAGATGAGTTCAAACACTGAGAAAGATCACCATGGTGATGAGGAAGTGTGTCAAACAGAGCCTGAAGCATCCAGTGAGTGGACCAGTTCAGCTGCTTATTGTATTCAACACTATTTTATACTGTTTGATACAAGAAAATCATGGTGCAGGCAAATATCACTGTAACTCTGTGTCTATATGCAGATGTAGGAACAGTTCAGGGTGAGGATAAAAGCACCCTGAAACTGAAGGATCAGTTTAAAGAGATGCTTGATCGGGAGTGGAGCAGACGAGAAGAGGCATTAATGGGAAGAGTTCTGGAGATGATGAGTGAGCGCAGATGTGGTGAGCAGCAGATGTTCAACTGTTGATAACAAATAGCATTAATAAAACTGTATTATAAAGGAACTGCTAAGCTGTAGATTTGATCACAGGCAGTTTTAGATGGTAGATGACAGAAAAGAAGTTGCCAGGTAGTTGTTCTGTTTGTTCCTCTGTGCTGATCTGTGTGCTGTTCCTGTTTCTACAGAGGTACAGTCTGAGCCAACTGAAGATGAAAAAGAAAGATCTACACAGAAAGTCACACACTGGTTACAGGGGCGCTCTGAAGGATACGCATCAGCTTCCGGCAGTACTGCCTCAGACACATTCTCTTAATCATTACTACAGTATTAAAACATTAGAAATCACTTAGTTACTTAGTTTTTGTATGCATCTTGTGCTAAAATCATCCACTTTGCTGGCACATGCACTGCACACACACACATCTTCTATGATCTTCATAGAAAAGCAAGATGCCCTGGATCAGAACATGATAGAAAAATAAAATTTTAAGCATTCTGACAGCCTGGTGAGTGGAGCTGTCCCTCAGTCTGCTGGTCCTAGCCTTGAGACTCCACAGTTTCCTCCCTGATGTCAGCAAATGAAAAAGCTGTGTAGTGGCTGGGTGCCAAGTGGAGGGGTTTATGTGTGAGGCGGGTGCTGTATAAGTCTTGAAAGGAGGGGAGAGGTGCCGACAATCTTCTCAGCTGTTCTCACAGCGGCAGGATGCTCTGCAGGGCCCATGCCACACAGTTATACAGCTAATCAGGATGCTCTTGATGGCCCCTCTGTAGACGGTGCACATGATGGGGCTGGGGGCATTAGCTCTTCTTAGCTTGCGGAGAAAGTAGAGTCATTGGTGAGCCTTGCTGGCCAGTGATGCTGTGTTGTTGCTCCAGGAGAGGTCCTGTGAGACATGCACATCCATGAACTTGGTGCTGTGCACCCTCTACACAGCAGATGGATGCTGGGTGTAACTTCTCCTGTGTCTTCTGTCTCCCAGTGTTCAGTGTGATAGTGCTGGATGTGTTACTACCGACATGTACTGCCTGTGGTCTTCCAGTTAGGAAGTCTAACAGCCAGTTGCACGATGTGTTAAAGCCCAGCCTGTCCAGTTTGTGAATGAGCTGTTGGGGGATGATTGTATTATATTATTTAAATTCCTTTTAAAATGGCCAATAGAGTTAGTGTCTTTCAAGACTGGAGTTCAGAAATTATTGAAAGACACAGAGATCTGTACAGTTTCCTGTGGACTTAAAGAAGGAGACATAAGCAGGACTCTTTTTGCCCTTTATTAATATACATGAAGAAATGAAAAAAATAAGTTACTTAGAAAAGAAAATGGGACTCGTAAAAACCATGCAAGACCTGGTACACCAAAACTGTCGCCATCATATAAACAGAAGCTTCATCTTTGAGAAAAAGGAGAACATCAAGCTCCACTCTTGCTTTAAATCTGAAACCTGTCCTTCCACTGCGAGAAGGACATTAAAACCAAACCTGGACATGTAAAGGTTCATTATGGCCCGAGTCTAAATTTGTAACGGGCATTACTGAGTTTATGAGAAGCAGGAAAAGCAACTAACGTTTACCACTGAGCTTTGGAGGTGTTTATAAGAAGCATGAAAAAAAATCCTGCAGACTGAAAACAAGTCTCCTGAAGAGAAAAAAGAGTTTTATCTGGTTACATTTACTACATCCTGTACTTCAGTAACATAATGGTGTGTTTGCACTTTTCAGAGCAGTTCTGTTGGATTATAACCTCTACATAAGTAATTTAGTGAGCAGAGGAATCTGCTATTCGCTCAGTTACATTTTACCCATTCAGATATAGTTACTTAATCCTTTTTTGTGTTCTTCTTTGTTTTGTTGATGATAACATCTGTACTGCTTTGTTATTGTTTGCATAACAAACTTCAGTTTTGCTTTCCTAGCATTAAGTCATTATTTCACCCAAGTAGTAATACTTATCTGTGGGTTTAGTTTTAGGTTTTAGTTTTGGGTAACTGTTTTTTGTTTCAGTGCCTTACTAAACAACTTAGTGCTGTAAAAAGAAATCTTTTGAACAGTTTGTGTCCTGAAAAAGTAAACAAATAGAACTGATATTTTAATTCTGAAGAAGTTAGGAAAATAATGATGTAAAATGAATTGTGGCTATGTTTATGGCATCACAAACATCAATGCATGTATGCCAGGGAGAACATATTTTTGGGATCTTGGCCATTTAAGCTGTTATAAATACTGTATATTAATATTTAAAACATAAAATGTGGAATCTCATCAATATAATGTTTCCTCTGGCAGCACACAAACTAGGAGCTTAATAAAATATGGAAACACTCGAGATTCACATTATTATGTTTTGTGATGCTGTATCGATTCTTACTGATATTTAATAAACAGTTTGCATGGAAAGATTTGTGACAGACAGTGATTGATTTCGGCTTGTGTTTAAATCCCTAACCACTAGATAGCAGTGGTGCAATCTCTCTTCAGCCATTAGAACTTTCCACTCCCATGTAAAAAATAGCACAAGGGTGTAATGTTAACATTAGCATGAGCAAATATAAATGACTAATTACATTTATTTATACTATGATTAGTATAAATATATTATACGATCTTAGTATAATTTACAGTCATCTACTATAATATTACATGTAGTTTTATAATATATCACAATACACTGAATCTTAACCCCTTTATGATACATATTGTATCGTCATCTGCATGCCCTAACTCAAACCTTTTTGCCAAACCAAAATTAAACAATTAAAACACTGGATAATTTACATTGTTTGTGTGTATGTGGACGCTGTCCTTTAGCAGGACTCACTGTGAATAGCCTTAAAACAGTGTATATTACAGCATCTAAGGAGGTTATTAAAATAATATAAGTCTGAATGTATGTACACAGATCAGTAACCAAATAGTCTTACAATGAGCAAAAGTTAGTTTCAGTGAATTTCCAGTTGAACTTTGAACTTTTGGTGAAACAATTTGATAGAGATCAGAATGTTGTAAATTAATGTGAAAAGAGGAGGCAAAGTAACAACTTCTCAAACCAGCTAAACCACATATTACCCTGCATTACATATTGACCTGCTAGCTACTAAACGTATACCTAAAGGTATATAAGCTGTATATAATTCACATTCAATGGTGGCTTCTAACTTGGTTCTTTGTTTGCTTGAAGAGAGCAAAGATTACAGTTAACTAGCTGTCTGTGATCCGAAAGCCATGTCAGAGAACGTATCTGCTTGGTAGTCGTGTCTAGCTAACAAAGCTTAATTAACTTGTCTGTGAATTGCTTGGAAATGTATACTGATTCAGTGATTATATGCAAATGTCTGTATTCCCTGTTTTTCTACATGAGTGTAATTAAACCTGTAGAATATGATACAAATTGGTTCTAATACAACTTTCTAAATGAACCACTGTTACTGTTTAATCACTAAAGCCAGGGAACACAGCCTGTAAAAGGGAATTTGTTTAGGCTCAGTCTTTTAAGGACACAGTTTTAATATTAACATGAATTAATATTCATTAGGGAATATTACAATTCATTTACACTGTGTGTAAATTACAAGCATATCTTGTTATTATAAGAAAATATATAATTTTAACTTTCTCAGTTTCTGGGAAATGAGTACTTCATTAGCATATAATCACATTAACAGTTCATCTATCGTAGTATCGTCGCTGTCCAAGGTAAAACAAGTATCTCCAAAATGACAACTTTACAGGAGAGGATGAAAAACTAATTTCATTTTAATGTAAGTCAATGGAAGCAGATGCCTTTCCAAGCACTTTTTTTATTTTGTTTTATTTTTTTATTTCAGTTGATCCATTCAACATGAGATTTTTACACAGTGTGAGCAGTAGCTGCTGTGGTCAAATAATGCATAAAAGTAAAAATGGACCAAAATGGAAATACATGTTTGTCATTGAACAGCGATGATATGCTAGACATGGGCTAAGAGTTTAGCCCTCTAAGTAGAGCTCAGAGCTGTGGTGCCTGGGAGGAAGTTTTCTGGGAAGAGCTCTCTGATTAATACTGTGCTTGTAAAATGGAAGGCTTCAGAGTAGAAGAAGACCGTGATGAGGAAAGCAAAATACAGTGTTAAAACTAAAAGAACAAAAGACACAGCTGAACAGAGAAGGTAAGTTACAGTCAGCTGCATAATTATTGGCACCCTTAAAAAAGATTTTTGAAGATGTTTGGCGGAATTGTAAGGATTCATGTGAGAAGATGCAAATGCACATGCAGACCTCGGTAATGCTCAAAATGATGAAGGACATAAAGACCATATTTCCCAGGAGAGGAGACTATACAGATTTATTATCTGTAGTAAGTTCAGACCCTGAAGTAGAGCACCATGGTGATGAAGTGTTTCAAATAGATTTTGAAGCCAGTTTGTTGTGTTTTTTTTGCTATTTAGATTTTACAGTAATGTTCAAAATTGTATTAAACACAAAAACAAGAAGATCATGGTGCAAGCAAATATCATATCACATACATCACATCTCTATATGCAGATGTAGGAACAGTTAAAGAATACAGTACCCTGAAACTGAAGGGCCAGATTTAAAAAGTGTTAGCTAGGGAGTGGAGCAGACAGGAAGAGGCATTCTTTAGGAGATTCCTGGAAATAAGATAAGATAAGATAATCCTTTATTAGGGTGTGGAGCTCAGATTGATGATCAACAGATCTTCAACTGTAAATACCAAAATAACGGTATTAAAATAGAATTATAATGAACTCCTAATATATAGATTTAATCATGAGCAGTTTTGAAGGGCAGATGATAGAACTGAGGTTGCCAGGTAGTTCTTCTGCTTGTACCTGTGTGCTGACCTGTGTGGTGTTTCTGTTTCTACAGTGCAGCAGCACATGATAAAAGCCCTGGTTCAGAGCACATGATAAAAGGATAAAACTCACATGATTCTGATTAATGCTCATCAGTTGCCCTCACAGCATTATTCTCATCTATTTTTCAGTAAGGTGAAAACTTCAAACAGTCTGTGTAAAAGTCTGAGACCACTTTAATATATTTAAATTCCAGTCAAAATAGGTAATAGGGTTCAAGTCCTCTAAGACTGGAGTTCAGGAATGATTAAAAGATTAAAAGAGAAATAAGAGTCCTACCTATTAGATCTGTTAGACCACCAAGCTTTCTCCATCAGATACATGATACCACTCTTCTTCAGAACTGGTGAGTCTGTCCACACTTCTACAGTGGGAACTCTACGAGGATGTGAAGCTGTCTAGAAGCTGTTGCTAAGAAAAGGAAATAGAGAGGAAAGGGGTCATTTGTACTAGAAGACTAAAACTATAAACACACATATATATATGTATGTGACCCTATGCTGAAATGCAAAGATATTAGAACATACTTGTTCCTCAGAAATGCATTATAATAATGATTATATAATAATAATTACACACTAAAAAGACTGTGGGAGGGGTGACATACCTTTTAGATTCAGACTTACTAAATTAACCTATAAACTCAGAATGCACCATTATTTTATATTCTGATAAATATGTTTTTTTTTTAATGTAAACATCATAAATACACATTTCTGTTGTGCATATTTCTGAGAATGATTCAAAACCTTTCACACTGCATGAATTACCTGGGAAACACTGATTAATCTGATTATAAGTTACTGAACCAACAAATACTAAATTATATTTCTTTTCAACTATTTAGATTATCTGACTCCTATTACGGTAATTGGTATTACGATCTTTTTAAATATCAGTAACAGTCTTTTTAAAATGCAACACAAAGTTCAAATGTAAAACACCTCACAGAAAAGATCTAATATACAGACACAGACAAACTGTGTGGGATAAAACATGACTATAAACAGCAATTAGCCAACAAACAAGCTAAAGATGTGGCTTGAGTGACAGACAACAATGTTAACCAGCAGAGATAAGTAGTTAGAACTTTCCTAAATGCTTTAAGATTTTAGCCCTGAAACTAATCCAGTATCAGTACCTGACTTACAGGTTAGCAACAGAAGGATAAGATGATACGTCACAATATGCGTTTTGTTTAATTAACACTAACTTTGTTTCATTACAGAGATGTGTTTTATTAGTTCATTAGTATACACTGTTTAATTAGTTCAGAAACTGTAAACACAGCAATGTTTTGCAATAAACTGCAGCAAATGGGAAAAAACGGCTGTTGATTTCAGATGAAATGCTGGAGCAAGTGTCTGCAGACTGTAGGACACAGTGTACCCTCCTGTTTGGGTTTTTATTACAGGTTAGGAATACCACTGCATGGACTAGTCTAGATCCTGCCTCTGCTCAGATGACCGCAGGATGAAATATAACCGTGGATGCTGAACTAATCAAGGTGGTGATCATGTCCATCTAACTGCAGCTTGTTTATTCATCAGCTTCAGGCAGTAATCACTCAGACTCCTGATACAATGGTAACTTCATAAAGTAGATTTTCACTGAGGCTTGCCAAGAACGTCCTTAAAGACATGTATTTTGTTATTTTGTTTGGTGAATAAGAATTAAAACAATGGGAATTATGTTTCCTAAAAATGATCATTTATGTTGAGAGTCATTACACTGTTCTTCTTTGTTGTCATACATCATACATGAAATTCAGACACCCATTCTACTTCAACACCTCTACTGACACATGCATTGCACATACTGTACCTTTGCACGTATCTTAGAACCTTATGTAAATTAACACAACCTTTTAGAATTACTCCTAGGGTGATTATATATCAAAGATAATCCACTTACAGGGGAGGAACGATTAACAAAAAGGTTTAAGTTACTTAAAGAAAATTTGACTTCGAAGAACCATGTAAGACCTGGTAGACCAAAACTATCACCTTCATAAAAACAGAACTTAAAACCTTTGTCTTTGAAAGAGAGGAGAACATGAAGCTCCCACTTTGGAGAATCATGTCTTCATGTTATGCTGTATCGATTCTCACAGTGTTGACTTTTAATAACCAGGTTACATGGAAAGATTTGGGGCAGATAGTGATTCATTTAGGCTATTTCTGACCGCTAGATGGCAGTGTTGTAATCCCGCTTCAGCCATTAGACTTTTTCACTCCCAGGTGCATATTAGCATTAGCCAATCGAAATGACTAGTTACATTCTTATTATAATTAACTGTAATTTACTATAATAATATTACATATAGTATTACAGTATATCCCAATACATTGAATCTGAACCCCTTACTATATTCCTTCAATACATATCAGGTATCATCATGTATCATTGCCAATGCACTAGCTCTAACTCAAGCGGGATAGTTTTTTACTGTGAGTTGTGACAGTGAGGTTTTAAAAACACTGGCACACACACACTAACACACCACACACAGTTACAGTCCTAGAGTTCCCTAACTACTCCAATTTTACAGTTCACCTCCCAACAGGCCCCCTTCTTCAGCATGTTTATTACATCATAGTATCATACCCCCTATATATATGCCCCTTTTTTCAAGCGTGTCAAATGAGGATGGAGGAAGCTGGCTGGAGGGAGGGGCTAATTCAAATTCCTCTAAACTAGAGTCTTAGACAAAAGCAGCAGTGAAACATGAAGACGGCGCCATCCTTATCATGTAGATTTCACTTCTGCGGGTTAGAGAAATAGGGCAAGTCTCTAACAGCCTTTAAACTTATTCCAGCGCAGTTCAGGGATCTGAAGACTGGAGGAGAAGATCTGTCTGAGAGCGGAGCAGATACAGCCTCCTTTAATGGGTGAGTTGAAGAGGATTTTAATTCATCAGCTGGTTTCAGTACAATGTTAAGAGGCTGAAACCGCACACAGTAAGGAGCCTTCAGTGGAGAGCTCATCATAACATTTACCAGACCTGCTTTTCTCACATACCTGCTTCATATTTCTAGCATTGAACATGACCTCAGTGATGAAGGGGCAGAAATGTCACAATCTGACCACACCAGTCAAATATGACTGATTAAACTTTTTGAAAATATGAGTGACAGTGAAATCTCTATAGTCAGTAACTGCGGCATTAACCGGAGATGAAGGTCTTGGTGTATTGTAATGGATGTTGTCAGGAGTTACTGCTTTATACCTGTTTAACTACTACACACAACTGCTGTACTGAGAAACACTGGTGGTGCCTTAAAGAACCCATATCACTACCCAGTCCAACCAGTCTACAGCAGTTTAGCTCTGTCCACTCATACTGAAGTTTAAGGAATGTTTAGCTCTCAGTGCACTGTATCAGAACAGCACTCCGCTTCTGGTCATATTGGGTTCCCTTGATGGGTAAGCTACAGGGAGGCTGATGAACTAAGCAGCAACAGGTGAACTAAAGCCAGTGAGTCAGTATAAAACATCTGAACCAGATTAATCACTTTTTATACAAGTAGCTGACAGATCTCTGCTACTAATGAACGCATAGACTTTGTTTCAAGCACCAACTATTCGTGAACCGTTCAGCTGAAAGTCATGTAAGTGAAAAAGGCCAGAGAGTTTTAGGCCATTGATGTAAGTAATTCAGTTCAGCACTATTATTGTAACAGTGTATGTGGACGCTGTACTTTCGTCTGTCTCTCTCTTACTGTGAACTGTTAATATAGTTTAAAATGGTGTATTTTACAGAATATAAGACGGTTATTAAAATAATATTAGTCTGAATTCTGTGATGTACGGACATAAATCAGTAATCATAAACAACTATGATGAAAATAGGTTTTATCAGCAATGAAAACAAAAAAATGTCTTTCATATAGTGATCAGAATGATTACTTCTTCAGGGTAATGCAAGACAGCATCTTTTACTCAAACCTGCTAAATTCCACATGGTTACCCTGCATAGATTTTGGCAGACAGTAGTACAAGCATGTGCTTGAAAACTAATGAAAAGACTGCTAATGTGATATGACTGGAGGATGTTGAAGGAGGCTGTATGCACAGACATTAATTATTATTATACATTATTAGATTATTATTATTAGCTAGCATGCTCACACTCTCTAATGGACAGATTATCAGCCAATCTCTAGTGTTTTAAATATCTTATATTGAAATGAGTTTAGTAAAAGGAATGATGTTATTCATTTACTGTTGTGATCTGCAGCATGGTGGTTTATACTGACACAGAAATGGTCAAATAGTCTTAATGAATAAAGGGAACTAAAAAAGTTATAATGATCATGATGTACAAATGATCATTTTCTTCAGTTTAATGTGAGTGCAGATTGGAAAGCCCAGCCATCTTTAAGTCCACCTACTTTATTCTTCTGGTTATCTAGCAGTTACAAGCATGTGCTTAAAAGGTAATGAAAAGTGTTGCTAAAAAAGCTCAAAGGAAGCTCATAGAACCATATAAACTGTTTGCAGATTTAGTAGTATATAAAACTCCAGGTCATTACACGTATGTCGTTATAGTAAAGGAAAGGTTTTCTTTTGGCATGGTCTGCAGATAGGATGTTAGAATGAAGGTGTTTAATTGTAGTTCAATGTTATCATCCTCAGGAAATATCCAACAAAGAAAATTCCTAATCCTCTTCCTCACTGTGTGTGGACACTTGTATCCTCTTCCAGAGAGATCCTTGATAGTTTTAGTTGGATACGGGCATCGTCAGGAAATTTATATAGGCTTTGCCTGATTTATAGAAGGTGTGAATCTACCTCTGTCAGAAGTTACGCTCATTCTCAATACATAGTTATCAATTTGAGTAAATGACGATTTGATACATTTTGGTTCTTTATTGATTCAAAATACGATAAGATAATCCTTTATTGATCCCACAGTGGGGAAATTTACAATTACAATATCAAATTTATAATTTGATATAATGCAATCTGATTTTACTCTGATCCAATACTGTTCAGTTACATACAGTCAAAGAAGTGACCAGGATGTGGATTTACAGTGTCACCAGGTCAATTACCAGGTGGACTTAAAACAAGTGAAATTTAATTAGGAAGATACTTCAGTTAGATTTTATTTATAAGAATTCCCATAAGTAGCAATAAATCTAATATCTTATTTAAACATTTTGATCATTTCAACATTTTAATCCATCTAAGTATCTGTCACGTATTCTCTTCTTTGTAGAACTCAGAGCTGTGGTGTTTGGGGGGAAGTTTGCTGGGAAGAGCTCTCTGATTAACGCAGTGTTTGGAAAAGATTTGCTTCCACCTAAGAAGAGGACTGCTCAGTGTAAGAAGCTACAAGGAAACGTATGTGGAATAGAGCTGACTTTGGTCGACACTCCAGGCTGGTGGAAGCACTTCCCACTGAGTGACACTGCAGAATTCCTGAAACAGGAGCTTGTTTACGGAGTTTCTTTGTGCCCTCCAGGACCACATGCCATCCTACTGGTCATTGAGATTGACATTCCATTTACTGAGAAACACAGGAAAGCTGCAGAAGACCACCTGGAGCTTCTTGGCAGCCAGATCTGGACACACACTCTTGTGGTGTTCACTAGAAGCCACTCTCTGGGGGACAGAACTATAGAAGAACACATTGAAAAGGAGGGAGAAGCTCTACAGTGGGTGATAGAGAGATGTGGAAACAGATTTCATGTCTTTGACTGTGCAGCCCTAAAAAACAAATCTCAGGTGAAGCAGCTGCTGGAAAAGATTGAGGATGTAGTGCGAAGAAGCAATGACACTCACTTCCAAATTGAGGCAAAAATACTGGAAAAGGCTGCAGAGTGGAAGGAGACTGTGATGGCCAAAGCAACGTGCATCAAGTTGAAACTACAACAGCAAAAGACACAACTGACCATTGAAGGTAAGTTGCAATCCACTGTATAATTATTGGCACCCTTAGTAAAGATGGATTAAAAAGATGTATGTTTCCAGGGATCTCCCTGCTGATTCAGAGTTTTAGCAATGGTAGATACATTTTTATTTGTAATCTCTCTGTAGTTTATATTTTATGATGTGATGTATTTGAACTATACTCAACTGTGGATGTGGGCTTCTTTTCTATTTAACCATACTTTGCTATATTCTTTTCTCATATGACCATAAAAGCTGTGTGCAGATTAAATTTTAGTAGTATATAAAACTCCAGGTCATTACACGTATGTCTTTATAGTAAAGGAAAGGTTTTCTTTCGGCATGCTCTGCAGATAGGATGTTAGACTGAAGGTGTTTAATTGTAGTTTAATGTTACCATCCTCAGGAAATACAAAGAAACAAAGAAACAAAGAAACTTCCTAATCCTCTTCCTCACTGTGTGTGGACACTTGTATCCTCTTCCAGAGAGATCCTTGATAGTTTTGGTTGGATACGGGCATCGTCAGGAATTTTATATAGGCTTTGCCTGATTTATAGAGGTGTGAATCTACCTCTGTCAGATGATACGCTCAATCTCAATACATAGTTATCAATTTGAGTTAGTGATGATTTGATACAGTTTGGTTCACTATTGATTCAAAATAATTTGATATAAAACAATCTGATTTTAGTCTGATCCAATACTGTTCAGTTACATACAGTCAAAGAAGTGACCAGGATGTGGATTTACAGTGTCACCAGGTCAATTACCAGGTGGACTTAAAACAAGTGAAATTTAAATAGGAAGATACTTCAGTTAGATTTTATTTATAAGAATTCCTATAAGTAGCAATAAATCTAATATCTTATGTTTAAAATTGGGTATGTTTTTGTTTTCTAATTCTAAATGTACTACAATTAACTGTTAGTGTTTTCTTCTGTTTTTAGAAAGACATTGAGTTCAGTAATTAAGATATTGTTATCACGAACATTTTACCCATCAATACCAAGAATGCCAGTAATTATAAAACTGACAATTAAATGTGGTTTCCTGTTTACAAAGTATATGGGGTGTATTTCATCTTTCTAATGTTGTTCTGTTTCTCCTCAGGACTAAGAATTGTATTGCTGGGTTGGGTGATTGCTGGGAAGAGTTCAGCTGGGAACACCATCTTTAACAAAACTGTGTTTGCTACTGATCAAAGTACTCTCAAATATCAGTGTGAACATGGTAAGGTGGATGGAAGACCAGTAACTGTGATTGATACACCCAGCTGGTATAAGTACTTCCCCTCTCAGTACAATCCAGAGTGGATAAAGTCTGAAATATTTAAGGGTGTAGGTCAGACGGATACCTCCCCTCACTGTATACTTCTAGTGATTCCTGCAGACACGTCATTCAAAGAGGAACAGAGAAAGGTCATTCAGGAGAGCATGAGCGTCTTTGGAGAGGACGTGTGGAGACACACCATTGTACTGTTCACGTGGGGTGACATACTTGGAGACATGACGATAGAGCAGCACATTGCAAGTGAGGGTGAAGCTCTTCAGTGGGTGGTTGAGAAATGTGGGAACAGATATCACGTCTTCAATAATGAGGAGAGAGAGAATCGTGTTCAGGTTACGGAGCTGCTCCAGAAGATTGATGAAATGGTGTCTAGAAACAGTTTGTTCAAACCGGATACTGAGACGTTTAGCAAAATTCATGCAAAGAAAACAGAGGCAGATGCACAAGCAGACCCCAGTGGTGATAAGAGCAATTTACAGGATGTTGTTCAATATGTTGATGAAGAATGGAGAAGAAGGGACGAAGAGCTTCTGAAAAGGGTTTCTGATGTGAAGGAGGACATAAAGGTCATGCTTCCTAAAAGAGGAGACAAAAGTATGGAATTCCCTCCCTCTGTAAGTTGTAAAATCCCTTTATAATTCAGCTGTTTTTAAGCTATGGTGGATTGAGCTAATTATCAATAGACTTTCAACTGTAAATACCCAAATAACAGTAATGTAATATATTATTTGTAGTGAGTGAGATGACTTCAAACACTGAGAAAAAGCACCATGGTGATGAGGAAGTGTCTCAAACAGAGCCTGAAGCATCCAGTGAGTAAATCAGTCCAACTGTTTAATATGATACAAGAAAATCATGGAGCAGGCAAAATTTACTGTCACTCTGTTTCTATGTGTAGATGTAGGAACAGTTCAGGGTGAGGATAAAAGCACCCTGAAACTCAAGGAACATATTAAAGAGATGCTTGATCAGAAGTGGAGCAGACAGGAAGAGGAGTTAATAATTAAATTTCTGGAGATGTGGAGTGAGCGCAGATGTGGTGAGCAACAGATCTCCAACTGTATAATATAGTATTGAAACAGTATTATATTGTTATTATTTTTAAAATAAATAACATTATATATTATTTGTAGTGAGTGAGAAGACTGACACTGAAGTAGAGCACCATGGTGATGAGGAAGTGTCTCAAATAGAGCCTGAAGCAGGCAGTAAGTAAATTGGTCCAGTTACATGTTTTGCTAATAGATTCTCCAATAAATTTCAGAATTACAAGAAAATCATGGTGCAGGCAAATATCACTGTAACTCTGCGTCTATGTGCAGGTGAAGGAACAGTTCAGGATGAGACTAAAAGCACCCTGAACCTCAAGGATCAGATTAAAGAGATGTTTGATCAGGAGTGGAGCAGACGAGAAGAGGCATTAATGGGAAGAGTTCTGGAAGGGTTGAGTGAGTCCAGATGTGGTGAGAAACAGATCCTTTACTGTGAATGACTATATTACAGTATAGAAACAGAATTATAATGATCTCTTAAGATGTGGATTTGATCACGAGCAGTCTAATATGGTAGATGATAGCAATGGGGTTGCCAGGTAGTTTATCTGTTTGTACCTGTGTGCTGATCTGTGTTCTGTTCCTGTTTCTACAGAGGGACAGTCTGAGCTAGGTGAAGCTGAAAAAGAAAGATCTGCACAGAAAGTCGCACACTGGTTACAGGGGCACTCTGAAGAACGTGTAGCAACTGCAGACAGTGCTTACTCAGACACATTCTGTGCATCAGAAGAATCACTACTAGAGTAATGAACTGTGAGAGATTACTTCAGATCTCGTACCTGACACTAAAATCATCCACTTTGCTGATACATGCCTTGAACACACACGCAGCTTCTGTAATCTTCATAGACAAGCATTACCAATAGGGTGGTATGCCCTGGAGCAGCAGCACATGTTATCAGGTTAAAAATAATCCAACATCGGGTATTGACCTGTGCTTGAATGCTGTCAGTTCCTCACAGCAATGTTTAATGACTGATAAATGTGAAGTTGTGATTAAGGTTACTCAGATTGTGAGACAGAAGGTGCGTTTAACTTCTAACTGAACTTCGGAGGTGTTTCCAAGAAGCCTGGAAAAATCTGTGGTACCGCCATAGTCCCCAAACATAGTCTGATTCTGGTGCAGATACGTACCGCATGTTCTGAAAGGCATAAACGTTCTGTACTGGTCCCCACTACATCAGCTCAAGTCCCTGTGTTATACAACAGCTCCAGATGCTTCAAGTTGTCTTGTCATTGGAACAGCATAATTCTGACAACTCCAGTATTTTGGTATATATCACCATACTCCCACCACCAAGATTCACAGTATGGATGAGCTTCCCAACGCTGTAATTAAGTGTTTGATGACTGAAGACATGAAGTTAAATTGTTGCCTTCTCACCTACATTACTGAGGGTCTCAGAAAAAAAATGTTATCTATGCTCATTAGAATGGAGGTTTTTTGAGGAGAATTCGTGAACTCGCAACGCTAGTTGCATTAAAGTTTCACATTGTAAAGCCAGCATGTGTATCCTGTATATAATTTGTCTTAATGGCAATGTTAATCATGACTGTACTCCATTTCTCTATTAAATCACATAATTTATTAGTAACGATAAATTGATATTTATGTAGGGAATGTAAAAAAAATAAATATGTAAAGACATAAAGCCATATTTAGGGAGTATTGATTGATTGTCAGAACATTTACATGAGAGTGAAACTACCAGGAAAAAATATATATGGGAAAACAGTTTCCTCCTACCTCCCATACCTTCATTTATTTTGATTATTAAGCTCAGGGAAGTATATTCATTATCTCGGTACCTATAATACCACTTATAATGAAAGGTCACGCCCAATTTTGGTGTTGAAATTATTATGATATGTAGACAGGAATCATTGATGGAAAGGAGGACTGAGCATAGTAAAGCTTCACACTTGACTTCGATACAGTGACATGAATAGATAGCCCTGAGAACAGTCTGGTTTGTGTGGAGTAAATCTATATATAAGAAACAGATTAAAGATTTGCAAAAATATGTGACTTGAGAGATTTAAGTTATAAACAGTATCATTAACCAGAAGTTATTTCATCACTTCATTGTCAAAAATGACTCTTTGGAGACCTTTTTTTTTTTTTAATCCAACTATTCTCCACCTGAATACATGGTTATATAAGATTTTGTGCAAGATTTCAGGGTGCCTCTTGCCAAATTATTAAAACTTGGTCTTTTATTATTGGCTACATTAAGAATCTTTTATGATGTATTATTTTTTGTGTATTATATGTATTATATGAAACAAATAAACTATTGCCCAGAAAAAATAGAATGACTATTTGGTCTATGAAAAAAGTAGATTACAGACATAAGCAGAACACTTTTTTGTACTTAATTGAAATATAAACTCATCATCAAAAAAATAGCTGCACCCAGAAGGAAGTGTGGGATTGGCGTGCTATTGGGAAGGAAGATTACCAAGTTACCAGCAATAAATGATAAATTTAGACTGATATAAGCAATAAATATTGAGCTACACATTCCGAAGTAGTGTCTCTCAGTATTACATTGGGCAGTCATGATTGCTAACGCAACACACCAGACGCCCAGGCATGGAGTTGTAGAGGTTCTTAATGATGTTCTGCAATAATCCATCCCATGCAGCTTTAATATCCTCACACAGTTCCTGCAGATTGTGCGGTAGGGGTGGAGGTGGAGTGACACCAGGACTTCTGGATGGCTGTCTAGTAACAAACAAACAGACCATTCATCTCGGTGCTTAACATGAAGCCACCTCACACGGATTCGTTGGTTGTCTCCACCAAAACAACAGCGAAACTTGCCACTGAAGATGTCCCTCTGCCATTCCTGCTGATATTGAGGTGATGTGAAGGACAGTCATCGTGATGGTACATGTGCATGTTTCTTGTATTGTGCAGCCGTCTGTCAATGTGCTGGCACTAACAGGATGACTCTTGGAGGGCTGGATGACTCTTCTTACATGTTGGAGAATCCATAAGTATTCCTTCTCCATGTTGGTTGTGTGTGCTGCCTTCTATGCACCAACAGTGTGCTGTGGTAATATCTACGTCTGGTATGCCACGCAGTATGTCAATAAGACCATCACTCTTTTTGGAGCCCTATGATGTGACCCCTCTTAAACTGTTTTTATGGCTTTTAAATCTATGCTCTGCTTGCAAAGGGTGCTAACAACACAACAACATTAGTAAGAATTCAAAACATGCACAACGGGACGACCTACCAGTCAGCTACAGAGATAAGGCCTGTCACACAGTATAATTTTCCTTTTCTTATCGTTTTGCGTACACAGGCTTTTGTTCTAACAGAAGTGATATATAATATATATATACAGTGCCTCCAAGTAGTATTCAACCCCCTGCAGATTTTGCGAATTTATCAAGTTGCAAATAAGTTAGAGCCTTCAAACTTTGAACAAGAGCAGCATTTATTAACAGATGCTTAAATAATACAAACCTAACATATAAGTTGCTCAGGTAAAGTATAATACATTTTAAACATAAACATTAGGGTCAATTATTATTCAACCCCTCGGTTTAATATTTTGTGGAAAACCCCTTATTTGCAATTACAGCTATTTAACTCGTTTTTTATATGACCTGATCAGGCCAGCACAGGCCTCTGGAGTAATCTTGGCCCACTCCTCCATGCAGATCTTCTCCAAGTCATCTAGGTTCTTTGGGCACCTCATGTGGACTTTGATCTTGAGCACCTTCCACAAGTTTTCAATTGGGTTAAGGTCAGGAGACTGACTAGGCCACTGCAACACCTTGATTTTTTCCCTCTCAAACCTTGGCATTCTTGGCCGTGTGCTTGGGGTCGTTGTCCTGCTGTCCTGCTGGAAGATGAAATGACGGCCCATCTTAAGATCCTTGATAGAGGAGCGGAGGTTCTTGGCCAAAATCTCCAGGTAGGCTGTGCTATCCATCTTCCCATGGATGCGGAACAGATGGCCAGGCCCCTTGGCTGAGAAGCAGCCCCACAGCATGATGCTGCCACCACCATGCTTGACTGTAGGGATGGTATTCTTGGGGTCGTATGCAGTGCCATCCTGTCTCCAAATGTTCCTGGTTTGGTTGGCACCAAAGACCTCAATCTTGGTCTCATCAGACCAGAGAACCTTGAACCAGTCTGCCTCAGAGTCCTCCAAGTGATCATGAGCAAACTGTAGACGAGCCTTGACATGACGTTGTGAAAGTAAAGGTACCTTACGGGCTCGCCTGGAACGGAGACCATTGCGGTGGAGTATGTTACTTATGGTATTGATTGAAACCAATGTCCCCACTGCCATGAGATATTCCTGGAGCTCCCTCCTTGTTATCCTTGGGTCAGCCTTGACCGTTCGGACAAGCCTGGCCTCGGCACGGGAGGAAACTTTGAAAGGCTGTCCAGGCCGTGGATGGTTAACAGTAGTTTCATAAGCCTTCCACTTCCGGATGATGCTCCCAATGGTGGAGACAGGTAGGCCAAACTTCTTGGAAAGAGTTTTGTACCCCTTGCCAGCCTTGTGACCCTCCACAATTTTGTCTCTGATGGCCTTGGAATGCTCCTTAGTCTTTCCCATATTGACCATGCATGAGTGCTGTTCACAAGTTTGGGGAGGGGCTTTTATAGTCAGAAAAGGCGGGAAAAAACAGATAATGAATCCAAGCAGGTGAAGCTCATTGTTCTTTATGCCTAAATTACTTCTAAATACTTGAGGGAACCCAACAGAATTCTGGTGGTTTGAGGGGTTGAATAATATTTGACCCTCTGATTGAATTTTTCACAATTTAAAAAAATAATAAACTAAGAAATTAAATATTTTTTTTGCTGCAGTGCATTTCACACATCCAGGCTGATCTACAGTCTAAATGTCACAAGGCTAAGTTATCTCCAAATGTGTAAACCTGCAAAATCTGCAGGGGGTTGAATACTACTTGGAGGCACTGTATATATATATATATATACTGTATACTTTTCTAATTCATTTTGCTGGGACATTTTGCTGTATATTTAAATTCATACAAAATGTAAAAATTAGCAAAACATTACAAACGGATACAATATTTTGTTCTGACAGCTTTATAAATACACTTTAAATACATGTAATGTACAAAAGTTGTAATGTTTTTTTACAGCTGTGGTCAAACATATAGTCCTGTATGATTGAATTTTCCATACAGCACAAATTAAAATAAACTACACAAAAAAATGAATATCAATTCATAATAAAATGAATGACATGTACCTTTAGAACAACTTAGGCTATGTTAGGAACTTAGATTCCTTGTGATTTTGAATGATGACTTACACTTATGTATTCTTTACCACTTCCTGTAGATGCAGCTTGCTTAGTGAAGAATTTCCGCCACAACATTTTTTAATGCACACAGTATGATTTCTTATGTACAATTGATTCTGTGTGTCTAAATTCTTGGTTAGGCATAATATCACAGTGGATGTGTCTCAATATAACAACCTTCAGACACATGCACAAAACCTTCTAAGAATAAGAAACTCAGTATAATTAAATATGACTATATCCATTCCTTTACACAAATCCAGAGCAGCTCTGAACCTGAAAAAAGTACCATTTAAACCATCCACCATGTTGGAGAGACAACAATGACACATACACATACTTCATCATCAACACACATTCCATTCTTTTCAACCCAGTCTCTCGGGGTTGTGGATAAACTGGTTTGAATATCAGTTAAGTCTCACAAAGACTACAGACGTCACAGACACTGTCTATGTGGTGATGTTAACTCCAGAACATGTCTGATTGAGTTTTAGTTAAAAATATATTTTAACAAGAGTTCATGATAATCATATATGAGTTAATTATAAACACACTAGAGGTGTAGTAAAGATGTGGTTAATGTTTGACCACCTTAGGATATATTAAGGTACTAATCTACAGTCTAATCTACAGTCTAACATACAGTCTGTTGTACACTCTAATCTATAGTCTAATCTAAAGTCTAATTTAGAAAGGCATGCACTGCTATCCTGGACAATACATCACACGCACTTCATGACCTTCGGGTCAGGCAGCGGAACACTTTCAGCAACAAACTCATACAGCTCCGGTGTAGCGAGGAAAGGTACAGGAGATCATTTGTGCCAACAGCGATCACACTGTACAACACCTCTTCACTGTGCCGGGACATTATTGGACACTGGACAGTTTTGGCTAACTGAGCACCAGCTGGACTTTACACATTACACTCCTCCATACTTATATCACTGCGCCCTACATACAGTATAAATCTCCCCAGGTTTGCACCACCATTTCCCAAAACTGCTTTCAAGTTTCTTCTTCTGAAATGCACGTGGGGTACACTGAAAATGTGAGGAAACTGTAAAGTGCTTTTTGTAATTCTGCAGCACTCTGCATCGCTGCATGTCTGTGTTTTTTACTATTATATCAATTTTATTATTGGAGAAACGTTGGAAACTTGCTGCCACCTGATATCGCTAGTTATGTAAGCTTTAGCTACTCTATGTTAACTTTCAACACTGGAAGCTCAGGCTATCTCTAATCATTCTACTTGTGGCTAGCAAGCTAATAAATTGCAGCAACTGGACGGAACACAAAACCAACACAAAAAGCAGGCTACTAACGCAGCAATGTGCAGCAGGTTTGCAGTGTGTGTTGCCTTTATTCACAGTAAATGCTGTAGTGAGGTTTAGATGTACACATGGATTTGTTTGAATTATGTTCAAGTAAATGTCATGTTCAGTCTGTTTTGTATATTTTATGCTAAACTGAATATGTCTGTATGCTGTTTTCAGAAACTCATCATTGAAAACTGTGATACTTATCTGCACTGTATTTATCAACAGGACCCGGGAACACGACCAATGGATCACAGGAAATAGCCACATCCAGGTCGAAGCAAAAGAAACATTGGGAATTAAATGCACGGGTCATACAGAACTAACATCATCAGGTGCCATAATGTAAATAGAAACTCTAGATCTAAGCTCGATTTCTCTTTGACAAAATATGAATGGTTTCTTTTAGATCTGTATTGATTTTGGAACTCAATTTTCCAAAATTACGGAAATCCAGCATAGACCCAGAATTAGCATATGGTCATGACAATGATTACAGAATATCACACGATGGTTGCATGGGTCAAGCAGTTTTATGACTCTCCTGCTTAAATCCTGCTTTCAAGTGGTCTCAGTTTCCCACCGGGAGGCACCCCAAGGACAAACTTCAGAGTCAGATGATGAAGTCAAGAATCACAAAATATTAAATGCAGTGCAAATTGGCCATGTTGTAGCATTAACTTTGTCAACAAACAGCTCAACAACACAAAGAAGTCAGACAAACTAGACAAATATAATAAATAGTAATAGTACAGCACATTTTAAACATGCAGTTAACACATTTCATTTCTGCTTTGTAACAGTAAAGAATTTGTTGTTTTGTGAACTAACAAATGCAGCAGAATTAATCAATGGACCAGTTAGATTCGCTCATGGAGCGAGAGACATTTATGTCCAGACCGACATAGCGTAAACTAACGAGGGACGCGAAAAGAAAGAGAAACGAACGAGTGCGGATCAATCCAACACTGAATACCCGAGCCAGTGTTTCCGATTTGGTGTCTCTAGGTTGAATGGCAGTGGGTTACATAGGCACGTGTTTTTCGATCCTATTCATTCTCTATAGGAAAAAAATCCGAGAAAAAATACTTCCTACTCGGAATCCGTGCATCCGATCAAAAAGCTGTATACAAGCCCACATCAGCGGATCATACCGGATAATCTGGAGTTGGAACGCAGTCGATATCTCGAAAGCTGCGGGACGAGTTAGTTGGCGATGAAACGGGAGAAAAAAATCGAGTAACAGCTTTGCAACGCGCAGCCATAATTATCTGTAGAAAAAAGTCCCTTCGGCCGAGATCAATTCACCTAAATATCAGGAGTTCGTCCTACCACTCTGTAGGTGAGCAGCCAGGAGAAGTCCAGGAGAAGACTTCTCAGACTCCATATTTGGTTGATTGTCGCCATCTAGCGTCCGCTCGGCGTATCGAGCATGTGCAGCCGAGAAATGGAAAATTGTTCTTGAGGAAATCAACTACACCAAAACACTGACCGAATTCATTCCTATATAGAAGGGGGCGGTGCCAGCTATTAACATCGTCTGAGGTAAGAATCTATTTCCTTTTCATTTATTCTTATTTTAAATTAATTAATAATAATTCATCTCATATTTAGTTTCACTTCTGTTTAATGTCTTTTCAGATGTATATATTTTTTGTTAATACACGTGTCTCTGTGTCTTTCTGTGACCCATACAAGACCTGCGTTACACTAGGAGGCTAATAAACAACCATTTTATAACTTAAGCCTCTTGTTTGTTCACACCTCACAGTAAAGTACACTCAACCTGAAGCCCTTAAAGGCTGTATAAAACACCAGTTAAACCTGGTAACTACTGATGAGCTGAATAAGGTGGGTTTGAGTAAGGAAATCACCAGACTGTACAGAAATCCACTCTCCAGGACTGGAGCTCCCCACCCCTGGTTTATTAGTTCGACATGCAAGTCATCACCCAGTTAAACCAGTGCAGATCTGTCAATGGAAATCCACAACAAAACTAAGGAAGGACCCTCATAAATGAACTCTGCATTAACTTTTCTGGTTTCTGCATGTATGTAGGTCTTCATTAGAACTTCAAAACAATAGACTATAAAAGTATTTTATAATAATAAGATTACTGATAGTATTGAAGTACATCTACTAGCAAGTACCTTTGTACTCAAACCAAGTACTTCTGGTCAAGTAGTATTTTACAACTACTTATACTTAGGTACTGTATTTTGTTCTCTCCTGCTTTTTTCTATGTATTTTTAATACACTGGTGATCCTCTGTGTTCTTTGCTTTCACACTTTATGCATGTGATGCAAACAGGGCTGGACTGAGCTGGCCAACACACCACAATCAAACCCTGCATGGAAATATGTAGTGTGCATTAGAAAGTGCAGGTATCTGTCTGCCATAAAATGAAAATCTCTGTAAATAAATGAAGGTCATTTGGAGAGTTTCAGTGTAGACTTTCTTCTTTCTTTCAAAAGATGTATCCCGGAGAAGTTGTGGAATCTCTTACCTGAAAATCATAGTTTCCACAGTCAGTCCTAAGGATCACCCAATGTGCAGGTGATCTTCAGGGCACTGTTACTCTCAAATAAAAACATATAAGAGTTATGTAAAAACTTTTTATTATAAATAAAACAAAACTAACATTAAAACTAAGCTTTCTGTATCATCATGTTATAGAATGTAGTTTTTCACCCATTTTAAAACATGGGCCTCTTTTCTAAATTAACTAACTTGATCTGACGTTGTATAACTAACTGTGAGCTAACAATGCTAGTTAGAACACTTTTTATTATTATTCTGAGGAGGTGTGTGTGTGTTATCAGCATATATGATGTTGGTGTTAAAAGTGGGTGTTGTCTGAGTCGGAGTGGTAAGCAGGTCAGACTTCTGCTACATGCGTCTTTCTAACTGAGGAACTTATACTTCTGGTCCAATACGTCCTACTAAAACTAACAGCCTTAAAGCTACTACTAACACACCAAGTGCGGTGGAATGTGTTGATAACAAGTAGACTGAGCTCTTTTATGGCATATTAAATACTGCCACATATGAAATGGAATTCCTACAGTGAAATCCCATGCAGGTTGCATCCTGAGTACCTGAGAAGGAGTTGTTTGAAGGTGCGGGGTAATGTGTTGAGAATTATTTAAACTCGTTTTAAATACCACCACACATGTAAATTCTGTTCACTTTGTTCTTTTTCGATGTAGTCTAACCAGATGTCCTCTTACTTTTTCCAGTTTTGTTTTTGCACGAGACTTAGTCAAGCTGTGCTAACGTTGGATCCTTTTAGACACAAAACCATTTGCACAGAAAGCTCCCGGTAGTTTTTCCCTCCAGGCCCTCTCGGAAACGTTCTGCCGTAAAGAGCGATGTATACACGCACCTAAAAATGAGGTGTTAATAGCGTGACTGAGATTCTCCCCAAGTGTCGATGGCCTGACCGCAGTGAATGATGGGCGGGGCAAATTCTTAAAACGCTTTTAAACTATAAACGAAAGTAACATTAAACCCATCTATCTACATCTTTCACTTTAGTGGATTTGAGAAACAGTGCGAGTCTCCAGCGCAATTCAGGGATCTGAAGACTGGAGAAGTTCTGTCTGAGAGCGGAGCAGATACAGTCTCCTGTAATGGGTGAGTACACAGTGGTTTTAATTCAGCAGAGCTCATCACTACATTCACCAGACCTGCTTTTCTCACTTTCCTGCTTCACTTTTGTAGCATCGAACACGACCGCAGTGATGAAGGGGCAGTAGTGGAGTCACAGTCTGAACCACATCAGTCAGTTTTAACTGATTAAACTGGTTGAAGTTATGGGCTACAGTGAAATCTCTATCATGTGTAAATCAGTAGTCAGTAGCTGTGACATTAAGCGGAGATGAAGGTCTTGGTGTATTGTAATGGATGTTGTCAGAAGTTACTGCTTTATACCTGTTTAACTACTACACACAACAGTGACTGCTGTACTGAGAGACACTGGTGGTGCCTTAAAGAACCCATATCACGGAAAACCAGATTTCCCTTGTTTATTAAAGTCTGTAGTAATTTATAAGCATTGTTAAAGTTTGATACTGTAGTCTTCACTCCCCCGACTTTGTAGTCTATATATGGGGAATGTTGCTTCATTCTATTTCTAAAATTAAATTTTATGTAGGACATGTGACTTACTATAATATCTTGTGGTCCAGTGATGGACAGTGTACAGGGTGGCTAATGAGTTAAGAAGCAACATGTGGACTAAAGCCAGTAAATCAGTATAAAATATTTGAGAAATATGAATCACCTTTTACACATACGTTAGACACACAGACACACTGTTACAGAGGAAAGTGTAAACTTTGCTTCAAACACCAACCATATGTGAAGAGTTCAGCTGAGAGTCATATGAGCGAAAAAGTCTAATAAGTTCTTTGGTATTAATGTAAGTCATTCAGTACAGCTCTAATAGATGTAACAGGGCATGTGGACGCTGTACCTTAGCCTAACTCGCAGGGTAAACTGTTAATATTGTTTAAAACAGTGTACATTACAGCATCTAAGAGGCTATTATAATAACATATCTCTGAATCCTGTCATGTCTATACACAATTCAGACGTTTAATGAATAGCAGTTAGTTCCAGTAAACAGTTAGTAAAGCGAAACTAAGAGAAAGAGGGCAGAACAGCATGTTCTACTTATACCTGCTAATCCACATTGTATTCTGCATTACATTTGCCCTTCCCTCTAAACAAACAAACACAACTACATAGTTTGGACAGACTGTAATTAAAAGCCTTAAAAACTGTGCTGATGTGAGAAAGCTGTTTAGATACTTGTTTGTCCTGCTCTTTTTAATAGAAATTTGTGGTTTTAAATATTTTGTATATTAAGCTTGTAAATAGTTGCCACAGGGATTATCTAGCTGGTTAAATAAAAATGCACAGTTCATTGTGTTGTTTTAAACAGTAAATGTGGTTCAGAACATTAGGCACTGTGTTTGATTGCCACCATGTAGTTCACATCCTCCCTTGATTATCAAGACTTAATTAGCTAATGTTTGAATTGTATTGGAAGTGTATACTGATTCAGTGATTGTAGGCAAATGTCTGTATGCCCTGATTTTCTACAGGAGTGTAATTAAACCTGTAGAATATTTTAAATATGCTGCTATGAATAATCCTGACACATTTTCTTGGTTTCCAGGGGACCACTGTTACTGTTTAATCACTGATATTAAAGCTAGGAAAAACAATATCTGACAAGAAATTCATTTAGGCTCACTCTTTTTAGGACAAAGTACAATAAACCTGCATTAATCTGGAAATATTAAAATTCATTAACATTTTATATACATTTAATATACAATGTCAAAATAAAAGTATGTTTGTAATCATGAGAACATTATAATCCTGCTGTATATATTATATTATATTATATTATATTATATTATATTATATTATATTATATTATATTATATTATATTATATTATTGTCACATCCTCCCCTGTTCTGTTCATGTTAGTCTGTCTTATCTAGCTTTCTGTTTCTGTCTTGTCCATGTGCTGTTTGTTACTCTGTTCCATGTGCTTCTGTTTGTTTTGGCGTTTGGCTCCTCCTGTCTCTGCCCTACTGTCAGGCCCCTCACCTGTTTCTGGCTCCGCCCCTTCCCAGGTGTCTCACGTTAGCCATTGTTGTTTTATACTCCATGTTGTGCCCTTTGTTCTTGCTTTGCGTTTGTTCCCCCTCCTGGTGTTCTGTTTCCATACCAAGCCTTGTATCTCCTTGTTGGTTGCTTTTGTAATCCGGTTCATTATTTCTCAGTTGCTAGTTTTTTCTTTGTTTTTTTTGTCTTTGTTACTCTTCAAAACACTTGCATTTGCATCCTGTCTCCTCGTCCTCTACCCGTGTAACTATTATATTATATTATTATATTATTATACTATATGATAATACAGTTCAGTGAATCTCTCATAGCATATATTAGAGACAGATACATGTTATATCTCCACTCTTTTAAAGTGTGTTTATTCCTCTAAATATTTCTCCCTTATTCTCTTCTTTGTAGAGCTCAGAGCTGTGGTGTTTGGGGGGAAGTTTGCTGGGAAGAGCTCTCTGATTAACACTGTGTTTGGAGAAGATTTGTTGCTACCTAAGAAGAGGACTGCTCAGTGTAAGAAGCTACAGGGAACTGTATGTGGAAGAGAGCTGACTTTGGTCGACACTCCAGGCTGGTGGAAGCACTTCCCACTGAGTGACACTGCAGAATTCCTGAAACAGGAGCTTGTTCAAGCAGTTTCTTTGTGCCCTCCAGGACCACATGCCATCCTACTGGTCATTGAGATTGACATTCCATTTACTGAGAAACACAGGAAAGCTGCAGGAGACCACCTGGAGCTCCTCGGCAGCCAGATCTGGACACACACTCTTGTGGTGTTCACTAGAAGCCACTCTCTGGGAGACAGAACTATAGAAGAACACATTGAAAAGGAGGGAGAAGCTCTACAGTGGGTGATAGAGAGATGTGGGAACAGATATCATGTCTTTGACAGTGCAGCATTAAATAATGAATCTCATGTGAAGCAGCTGCTGGAGAAGATTGAGGATGTAGTGCAAAAAAACAATGACACATATTTCCAAATTGAGGGAAAAATACTGGAGGCGGCTGCAGAGTGGAAGAAGACTGTGATGACCAAAGCATCAGCCAGAGAGTTAAAACTACAAGAACAAACGACACAACTGAACAAAGAAGGTAAGTTACAGTCAGCTGCATAATTATAGACACCCTTAGTAAAGATGGGTAAAAAGGTTTTGTGGTTTTTAAAATCAATCTCTGACACTGACATTGAAAAAAAAAAAGTGGTGTCGTGGTTGTGTTGTTTTGATTTGAAGCACCTCCATTCTGCAAGAACTAGCTGGACTGTGGGCAAGGCAGAGAAATTTTTATTTAACATCTCCTGGTCATTTATAGATTTTATTATGTGATGCGTCCTAATAAGATTTTTAGGGTCTTTAGAAGGAGGTGTTAGGGAAAGTTATTGGCTAGGGGAAGATACTGATTATCACGTTGACCCCATGGGGGCGCCAATCACTGGGGTCTTATAACTATGGGAATCGGCGGGAAACATTGAGGCTTTGAAGATTGCAGAGAGAGATTGGCTCTCTTCTGGGGTGTTGCACTCTCTATCTTCTTCTTTCAGTGGACATCCTTCCCATCAGTGTGTATAACCTGAACGCTATCGTAAATAGGGTTGCCACCTTTCAGAAATAAAATGGGGGATGGGGTGGGTTCATGTGTGAGTGATAGACGTGTATATTGGAAATATGTGGTTATTTATTCAAGAAAAGTTTTGTTCTGGCATGTCCTCTAGATAGGATGTTGGTCTGGATCTGAATTGTAGTTTGATATTGCCATCTTCTGTAAATCTATAAATATAACAATATATAATCTTCCTCTTCACTGTGTGGACAAATATACTTGCATACTGTCAGATTCACTATAGTGTTGATTAGAAACAGTTAGATAAGTAATGATTTAATACACATCGGGTCACTATTGATCCAAAATTATTTAATGATACAATCAGATTGGGGTCTGATTCAGTACTGTTCAGTTCAGTTAATTAGCTGACTAGTGTGTGGATCTGTGTGGTTACAGCATTTCTGTAACACTATGGGGGCACAAATAAAGTAACCAGTTGCTTCTCTCATTTCTCATCACATCTTCTGCTCTCTCTTTTACACACATGATCATAAATGCTGTGTGTGTCAGTTGTCAATGGTTTTAATATGAGATTAATTTTAGGTAAAATTTTTAGGTAATTGCTTCAAATGGTTGTGTCATGGACTGCTGGACTAATTTTTTTTCTTTACTGATTAATGTCAGTGCACTTTGTCCTCTTTCATTTGTGTATTCTGTAATCCTTAACATGTAGATGACAACATGGCAATTTATCCTCTATGTAACCATACATTTACATTGCAGTAGAACAGAAAATCATGACTGATTTAACATTTTTGAAAGCTCAGGTTAACCTTTAAACAAGTGGCATTTAAATAAGCATGTATCAGGTAGATTGCATTTATAAAAATTTATAAAAATAATTTACCAATATAGAAAATAACAAAAATGAAGAAAAAAAAATCTATCTGTAAATTTGTCAAGCTGTTAACATTTTATTCCACCTTAGGTAAGACATTTAGTCAACAACAAAGAGAATGTTTCCATGACCTTTTTACCCATCATTACCAAAATGCCAGTAATTATGGAACTTTAAATGACTTTAAATACTTTTTTGTGTTTATTTTGTTGTTCTCTTTAAAATGTTGTTCTGTTTCTCCTCAGGGCTAAGAATTGCGTTGCTGGGTTGGGTGATTGGTGGGAAGAGTTCAGCTGGGAACACCATCTTCAACAGAACAGTGTTTGCTACTAATCAAAGTACTCTCAAACATCAAAGTGTACATGGTGAAGTGGATGGAAGACCAGTAACTGTGATAGATACACCCAGCTGGTTTAAGTACTTTCCCTCTCAGTACAATCCAGAGTGGATAAAGTCTGAAATATTTAAGGGTGTAGGTCAGACCAATACCTCCCCTCACTGTATACTTCTAGTGATTCCTGCAGACACGTCATTCAAAGAGCAACAGAGAAAAGTCATTCAGGAGAACATGAGCTTCCTTGGAGAGGACGTGTGGAGACACACCATTTTGCTGTTCACATGGGGTGACATACTTGGGGACATGACTATAGAGCAGCACATTGCGAGTGAGGGTGAAGCTCTTCAGTGGGTGGTTGAGAAATGTGGGAACAGATATCACGTCTTCAATAATGAGGAGAGAGAGAATCGTGTCCAGGTTACGGAGCTGCTCCAGAAGATTGATGAGATGCTGGCTAGAAACAGTTTTAAACTGAATGCTGAGACGTTTGGCAAAATTCATGCAAGGAAAACCGAGGCTGATGCACAGGATTTGGATGCTGTTGTCCAAATGGTGGATAAAGAATGGAGAAGAAGAGACAAACAGCTTCAGAAAAAGGTTTTGGAGTTGAAGGAGGCCATAAAGGCCATGCTTCCCGGAAGAGGAGACGAAAGTATGGATTTCCCTCCTGACTGTAAGTCCCTCTATAATACACACAAACTTTCAGCTGTTTTTAAGAAGCTTGTGGAGTGAGCTTAGATTGGGTGATGAACTGCAGTATGAAAACAGTATTATAGTGCTATATTACAAAATAAATAACATTAATATATTATCTGTAGTGAGTGAGACGAGTCCAAACACTGAGAAAGAGCACTGTGGTGATAAGAAAGTGTCTCAAACAGTGCCAGAAGCACCCAGTGAGTAAATCAGTCCAGCTGGTGTTCGTATTTTATAAAACAGAAAATCTTGAAGCAAACAAATATCACAGTGTCTCTGTGTTCATATGCAGGCGTAGGAACAGTTCAGGATGAGGATAAAAGCACCCTGAAACTTAAGGATCAGATTAAACAGATGCTTGATCGGGAGTGGAGCAGACGAGAACAGGCATTAACTGGACGATTTCTGGAGATGTATAGTGAACTCAGATGTGGTAAGAAACATGCCTCCTACTGTAAATCAACAGTAATTAAACTGTATTATAATGAACTGTTAAGCTGTAGATTTGATCACAAGCAGTTTTAGATGGTTGATGGTAGACGGTTGCCAGGTAGCTCTTCTGTTTCTACACGTGTCCTAATCTGTGTGTTGTTCTTTTTTCTACAGAGGTACAGTCTGAGCCAGGTGAACATGAAAAAGAAAGATCTACACAGAAAGTCTTCCACTGGTTACAGGGGCACTCGGAAGGATATACATCACCTTCAGGCAGTGCTTACTCAGCCACATCCTTTTCATCTGAATAAGAATAAACAGTACTACAGTAATAAAACATGAGACATTACCTCCGTTCTCATTATCCACTTTGCTGTTACTTGTATGTCATGCACAGCCTGTGTCACACAGTGTAAAGCATTGACAGAAGTGTACAGGCTGTTACAGCAGGGTTTAATTAATACCCCTAATTTCAGAAGAAACTTTAGATGAGAACTTCTGTACATACACTTCTGTGCAAAAGTCAGAGACCACTTTTTGTTTATTGAAATTCCAATCCATATGGCCAATAGATACACAATCAGATACGCAATACCACTTGTTTCAGATCCATTAAGTCTGTCCATCTTTCCACTGTGATAATTTAACCCTTTGGGTCTAAGAGGATGTGAAGCTGTCTAGAAAGCATTGCTAAAAAAAGGAAATAACCAGGAAAAGGGAAATTGTCACTGAGATCTGAGGTTTTAGGGGCTGATCAGTCTAAACTGTATTTAGGATTACTTGGATCATGAGAAGCAGAAAATGCTTCTAACATTGAAGTTTGGTTGTGTTTCTAAGAAGACTTTATTTACTTAAAGAATTGTAATAAAAAGCTGTGAACATATAAATATAGGTTTTAAAGTTTAAAAAATAAAATTACTTATTTTATTGCTCTTTCTGAAATGATCTAAAAGACAGATGGCCTCTGACTTTTGCATAATAGTGCATATTCATACATTTAAAACCATCAGACTTAATTGTGACTGTTTGTTGCAGTACATAAACGCTCTTCTGTTGTTTGTACTGTAAAGCCATAGTTGTATGATAAATGTGTCAGTGGAGACCAGATCTGTTCTGTTAATAGAAAGTTATTTAAATTTATTATTTGATGCTAAAAAAAAAGCGAGGTTGTAAGCGAGGTTTTAGTGGTTTCTTGATATTGGCAGGGACACCCCTTTTTTACATTTTTTGCAGACTGTATATATTATATTTTTATATGCATTTGTTAGTAACTTGTAGTGCGGGAGGTAGAGCGTAGAAATTTGATTGTACGTGACAACTGCTTCTTTCTCTGTGCATATGACAATAATACTTCACTGCAGTGAGATCTTTCATCACAAATTAGCATCAACTCATGTCCCTATGTATTCTGCCCCTGCTCGTGTGTAGCTACAAGCTCGGCAGATAGACAACAGGTTTCCCAAGAAAAGCCGGATGCTGAAATTCTCTTCAAAGCTTTGCTTAAGAAACTTTGCTTAATTACTGTAAAACTGTAAATCAGACATACGAAATATATCACATTTGTTTCCTGAGTGCTTTTACGTGACACTGTACAATAAAATGAATAGAAGCCGAATCGTTAGCTTAAGGCTTACTTCTATGGAGAAATCCACACAGATGCTAGCGGTTACCAACAAATCCTGACCACTAGGGGTCTCTCTTTGCCCACTGTTAACAACAGAACATCACACTGTGGTACACAAGAACTTCAGATGCTTCAAATGTTTATTAATGAGACGAATTAATTTGCTGATCAGCCGTAACATTAAAACTACCTCCATTACACCTATTATCCATTTCATCAGCTCCATTTATGATATAGGTGTGTAGTCATCATATAGGTAGTTCTACAGTTACATAGTCCATATGTTTTTCCATACTTTGTTAGCCCCCTTTCTCCCCGTTCTTCAGTGTTCAGAACCCAAGACATTTTCTTCCCATTTAGAACATTTCTACCTTTAGAAGGATGACTTTAGAATCTGAATGTCTTTAGAAGCTGGATGACATGATGTGTTGATGCATCACACCTATGAATTCTTTACCACTGCCTGTAGATGCAGCTTGTGAGTTTTGAAATCAAATTTTTAATGCATGTAGATTCAAGGATGTGTGTCCTTATTCCTGGTTACGAATCAGAACCTCACAAAATAATTGTTTGTGTCTTAATATTAATTAATTAGGTTATATAAAGAGGTATGCAATAATTTTGGAGCATCAGTTTAAAATGCATATTTTGTTGAAGTGAAAATAAATTAAGACATCCTCAAAAGATAATCTGATGGACACTTTAATGCAGAATTATTGCTGATTAATGTAAAATACTGGGGAAAACCTGGCATAGTTTGTTTATGATAAAGGTAAGTAAATGAACAGATTTTTTTATTAGAGGGGATTTACCTACAGAGAATGTGTTTACTCTCCTCTTTCAGAAAATCTACAAAACAAATATAACAAATAACTTATTGTAGTTTAATTACTGGTACAATATATTTTATATATTTTATTTTGAACACTTTGTACTCCTTCATCTTCATGTCTAGATAAACATCATGTTTATTTTTTACATTCTCGACCTGCAAAACTCCTGTGAGGCGAGTTGAGTGGCCATACATTGCTTAAAAGCAAAAAGTCAAATCATACCACAGTCCCCGAGGATTAATCTAAGCAGTACATTTTATTTTTATTGGACTTCATGAAATACAAAATGATATACAACCAGAGTACAGGGGAGAGACACGGTGAATGGTCAGAGGACAGATAGAGATTGAAAAGAATACAAGAGAATGAAAGCCAAAAGAGGCAAGGAAAAGATTGGTAGTCGAAAAAACAAAGGAGGTCAGAACCAGAGTAGAAAAACAGTATAGAAGAACGTTTGGGATTGCAAAGTGTGCTTGGGAAATCCCAGTTTGAGTGAGGCTTATATGCTTATATGCCGACGGATAATGGGAAAGTTAGCTAATACTCAGGGGAACTAGAGCGGGAATGATTGGGTGACTGGGGATATGTGGGTGTGTGTCGTCTCTGGGAAGTAGAGTCCGGGGGAGCAGTGGAGCTGGGGAAACCCAGAAGCGTGACAAGAACAAGAAGATGTAACCTTTATTGAAGTAGAAACGATGGAATATATATATATATATATATATATATATATATATATATATATATATATATATATATAAGCAGCCCGGCCTCTTTAAAATACTACTTTTAAATAAATAATAAAATATAAACTTTATCACCTTATCAAAGTGCTTTAGACAGGATTTGATTTGAGGACAGGCTTGGGATTATTGATTCTTTTCGAGTCACTGCAGAAACTATCTCTGGTGCTGAAGAAAGATTAAAGTCAGACAGAGGATCAGCTGTGTCATACTTTTTTTGACAACAGAGTCAAACAGGGTAGAGCTGGCTGAGGTCCTCGTTGTTTAAATAGATCTGAATCCAAAAAACTACTTGGGTCATTCTGCTGCTTTCCATGTGCTGGGAAGAACTCAGCTAACATTTACACAACTTAGCTAACCCTAGTGCCTATTGGCAAACGCTTACTTTTTAAGGATACTCTGGGTATAGACTGTGGATTTTATAAGGTGTTTCTTGCTTTAAATCCACATCTTTGTATTTTGGTTGTTTTGGTTGTGAGGTTTGTCAGTCAGACAAGCTGACAAATACAGCTAGCTAGCTAAGGCGGAGCAAAGGCAGAGATAGCTATGTATCTTTGCTTTAGCTGAGCAGCACATGAAAACAACTGATAACTGGAACATGAAGATGTCAATTCATAGCAAAAAGCACCCTATATAACTCACAGACTATACAGGATACTCTGACATATCTGTGTCAGAAGTTTGTCAGATCTGTTTTGAGACAGGTGGTCCAATGTTTTGAATATCTGAGCCATCTTTGGCTCATTGTAGATTGCCAATGCCGACAGTGGACCAGCAGTGCCATAGCTTTGCCAGATCTAGCCCATATCCACAAGCTATCTGGAACATTAGTTTAAGAATTTTAACCCATCAGCTACATTTATTCTGTTTCTCAAAAGATTTTTGACTTAAAACATCAACAAACAACAAACTGTGGCATGCTGGACCTGCCCTCTGGTAAGTTGAGTCCGAAGGAGAGGAGGGGCTGGGAAAACCCAGACACGTGACAATGAAATAACATTTATTTTCAACAAAAATAATAAAAAGTCGTACCAAACAAAATAAAGTGTATACTACAAGCTGGTTTTACCCTATGGTTAAAATATAACTTAAAACAGTAAAAATGTATTATATTTATTATATACTTTATATATTTAATTATAGAATAAATAAAAATAAAATATACTTATCAAAATGCTTATTTACAGTTAACAAACACAAAATACTCATATTTATTTATTATAAACACATTTTTAGACTGCTAATGATTCTGCATTAGATGTGTATATTTATATTCACATAGGAAAATTGAACAAAGGTGTTTTTTAGAATAATTTTAAAAGAGAAATTAAGAGATATGTGAATACAAGCTTGATTATTTATTCACTCAGCTGGGAGTGTAGGCCTCTAAAATGCTGAGGTTTTTATTTCAAAATGACCTATTAATACCTACTTACTATTTCATCACGATGCCTGTGGTGATGTACATGACCAAAATAAATATTAAAAGGGGCATGAGGTCCTGGGCCCATTGTCAGATTGGAGGGACCTCCTGGTGGTGATGGTGTTTATGGCGTGTTGTAAGGTTTATAGTGATCCTATCCTGAAACACAAAGATATAAGGACATACTTTTATTTTGATATATAATAATAACAACACACTACATAGATAATATATGGCATGGAATGAACCAAAACCATCCACACTGCAGAAGTTACCTGGGGTTTATTGATTATTCTGATTAAACTGAGTCACATGAAAAAAACGTTCTATTAATCTTTTGTTCTATTAATAACAAAGTAAAATGTCAAATTCCACAGTAAAATAAATAAAATACAGACATGGCCCAACTATGTGGGATGAAAACATGAACATAAACAACAGTTAGCCAACAAACAAGCTAGAGATTAATAACATCATTAACAAGTAAAGTATAGGAACTTTCTTATATCGTCGCTGTCCAAAGAAAACATGTATCTCCATTTTTGTTGATTTTAACTTTTATGCTTCATTGGATCACATAAGCTGCTGTTTACACTGAGTGGGAATTTCATGAAGAATGGACCCAACAGAAATGGCCCAAAATTGCTTAGAAAGACATCTGGTTCTATTGATTTCCATTCATATTAAATGAGGTGGTTTTTGGCCTCTGCTGTTGGCATTTTGGAGATACTTGTTTTTCTTTGGACAGAAACGATATGCTTTAGGAATATGGGCTAATCATCCAACATCAGTAACTGACCTAGAGGTGACCTACAGAAGGATATGATACATCACAGTTAGTTTTTCTGAGTATTTCTCCAGTGTTCAATGTGCACTAACTTCATGTTTAAATTACACAACATTTCAGAAAAACTAGTCCTGTTTAATTAAGGCAGAAACAGTTAATACAGATCTGTGAATGTATGTAATATAAAATTCTATATATGGTGTTTTTTACATGTTGCACTACAGATCCCTCTTTGTTTTCTAGACCTCAGAATAACTACATGCTTGGTGCTTATTTTGTATTAAAATATCTTGATCTATTGTTGTATTTTGGTCCACTTCTCATAACCTGACATCAGTAATGCTTTTGTGGCTAAATGGAATCAAATGTTCCAACATCTAAAGTCTTGTTAGAGGATGCTGGAGCAGGCCTTCCTGGGTGGTTCTTATTATAGGTGAGGAATAACACTGCATGAACTAGTCTAGATGTTGCATCTCCTCAGATGATCCCAGGGTGGGATATGACAGAGGATGCTGAAGGAGCCAAGCTATCGCCTTAGTCTGTCTGACTATGGTTTATGATCTTCAGTCGCTTCAAAAAGTGAGTGTTTCTAACAGTCTATAAACTAACTCCAGCGCAGTTCAAGAACTTGAGGATTGTAAGAGAAGTTCTGTCTGAGAGCGGAGCAGATACTGTCTCCTGTAATGGGTGAGTAAAAAGTGAAGCTTTCATTCAGCCTTCTTTAAACTGGTTTCAGAGTTTGTAGCATTCTCTATTATGGGTATGGTAATTAATACATTTTAAGCATGTTAGTAGATTAAAAATATAGATTTTTTTCAGTGTCAAAGGCAATGATAAATTTTGTGTTGGTTTTGCTTTAGAATCAGTTTTGAATCAACCTAAAATCAATGTGCACAAATGAATCATTTTGCCTTTTAAGATCAATGCAAATTCAATGCATTAAGCAATGGAAAAATAAACATTGACTCAACATACTTTTGCTATCCGAGTGCACTCTGCTTTCATGCACTGCTGTAGATGAATGCATGCAGGTGTTGATGCATTTAAAAGCTGTCTGCAGTTCACTGGCTTTCCAATTTAACTATATCTGTTATGTCTGAGAATGGTTTAAGGCCAACTCCACTGGAGTTTTCAAATGTTCTCCATAACTACATGGTTAAAATAATAGTAAACAAAGCAGGGTATATAGTTTGGTATATAGTTTCAGCAACATCATCGAGCAGTAGTCACATTGCTGGACGTGTGATATCAAGTAAGACAAATTAAATCAAATACGTGACCCTCCAGCTTTGTTACTATTGTGGGGAGAATAGTATTCAACTGCCTGGAGTCCTTCTGTAAAACACGAGGACAGTTTTCTCCTAGTTTAATTAAACCTCACATTATTTACAGTCTCTTCACAGGCTGCCCAAAACCCCAACAGGTTATAGCCAGTTAGACTTCCTGTGACATTTCCTTCATTATTTCCTTCATTCAGAACCTCCCACATTTTAGGATGAAGGGTACTTGGGCAGTGAAAAATGATTTAGAGGAAGACTGAAAATATGGACACTGGAAGTGGATGGAAGACTGGTAAGTGTGTTCGATATACCCAACTGGTTTAAGTACTTTCCCTCTCAGCACTTTTATGTTTATTTAACCGTTAGTTTAACCAGGCAAGTCATTAAAAACAAATTCTTAGTCACAATGGTGGCCTGGCAAGTAGCAATGCCACTTGAAGAGGAGAGACAGAGGAATAAAATAAACAACAGTAAGGAACACAGAAAGGGGAAAAAATTAACACAACATCAACAGACACATGTTGGGCCTAAAATACTTAGTTGGTGAGAAAACAGGCACAGGTATCAGTAAAAATCTCCTTTAGTGATTCTTAAAGTTTTTAGTAGTGTGTGAAGTGAACCGGAGCCACGGGAGGTGTTAGTTTTAGGAGCTCTAAGTGGAATATAGAGGAAAGACCTGGTGTTATGTTGGGCAGATACCGGTTGTATTAGGGCCTGTAAGTATTGTGGTGTTTATTCTAGAATAGTCTTATAAATGAAGACTAGCCAGTGAATATTACTTTGTGTGTGTAAAGAGGACGGGTGAAAGCAGAACGATTTCTATAAAAGGAATCAACCTTGGCCTTTGACTGTAACTTGTTGCTATGGTCATTAAAAGATAAATTGTCTATCCAAAAACCTAGATATTTATACACTTTGCCCTGTTCCAGGATTGCTTCCTGTTTTGTGGTAAATTTATAAGTGGTCATAACATTTTTCAGACCAAACCACACGATCTTGGTCTTAGAAATGTTTAAAGACAATTGAAGGACTTGAAGGAAGCTATCCTGGAGTGTCTTCAGCGTAAAACTGAATACAAGTGTTACCAACAACAAGGGGAATATTGTTGATAAATGTGGAAAATAAGGTAGAGCCTAAAATTGACCCTTGGAGTGAGATTTTCTAATTTGGCCTGCTGAGATCTTAAAGAAAGCTAGTTTCTAAACCAGGCTACAGAATGGTCTGTGAATCTTACAATGCCCAGTCTATTTAGAAGGACAGAGTGATGGACTGAGTGAAAGACTTTGGTCAAATCAATGAATATTGCTGCATCCAAAGCACAATAAACATCATTTAAAACTTTCAAAACAGCCGTAACACAACCATAACCTGGCTGAAAGCCTGACTGAGTCCCTGACAAAAATATTGTTGCTATTTAGATAATCATTTAGCTGTTTGTTAACCAGTTTCTCCACAACCTTGGAAATACAAGGTAAGATGGAAATTGGTCAGTAGCAAGTCAGTTTGGGCAACATTCAATCTAGCTCATTGAATCCTGCAGGCTTTTTAGGATCTAACCCAAGTAGTTATGAACTTCAGCCTTGGTAATGATCTGTAAAGAAACACTAAGAGTAATAGCAGGAGACAGTGATGGAGTAGAAGTGGAACATCACAAGCGGAAAGCTACAGAACCACAAATTGCACGATACAATGTGATTTCCAGACATGTGTCCAGACTCTATGAAGTGCTGACTGAAAGTGTTGGCCATGCATGTTTTATCAGTAATCAGAATGTTATTGTAACCCTTTCTCTCTCGGCTCCCCAGCTGGGCTCTGCGTTTTGTTTGTTGTTAATAAAGGGACCACGAAGCGCAGAAATGCGGTATTGTCAGCTGGTGGCGCTGTTTTTATTTTCACTCCCACAGACAGCAACTCTTCAGGCTTCATGGAAGCACACAACATTGTCCATTAAATCAGTTCATTTGTACAAATGTCTAACAGTAAATAAACTGCAATCTCAATTAAGAAATTTGCTAACTCTTTCAATTATAATTTCCAAGTTCACTAAATAGCATTCCTAGCTTACCATCAGAAACATAGCTCCAAATAGAACTCACAGTACACATTAAAATAAAAGAAATACAAATAGTGCTTAAAAAGGTTTGTTACAAAAGTCTACAGCTAAATCAGCTCACAGTAAAATAAAACTGATAAAATAAATGCATTTTGCCACCAGTTACACCACATTAATTCACCTTGCCATATTGACCAAATAATATGAGAATGGAGTTCAATTTGAATAAATAACTGAACATAACATGTCATCCACCCATAATCTGTACACAATAATGATGGATGTTAGATTTTTTTAAAGGATTTACTAGGATTAATCTCAGAGCAACGCTCAGCATGTCTTACCGTCATGGAAGCACACAACATTGTGCCTTCCTGAGTGAGCAGTAGCGAAAACAACAACTTGTAGCGTGTCTATTGCCATCTAGAAGCCACAACTAGTAACACCACCTTACATTATCATATCTTTGTTTTCATATCCTTGTTTTGGTTTGTTTTCAAATTCAAACACGTCAATATGCTGCCTTTCCTGGAGACACACAAACTAGAGAATAAATATGAAATATTGGAGAATCACATTATGTTTTGTGATGCTGTATAGATTCACACAGTATTACATAGCTGGATTTGTGGCAGACAGTGATTCATCATGGCCTGTGTTTAAATCCCTGGCAGTGTTGTAATCTCTCTTAAGCCATTAGCCCCCCGCTACAGTACTACAGTATTTCCCTTCAAATGTGCTCAAGTGCTTGGGCTCACTTTACTTTAGTTTGGACATGTTACTTTTTTTCTGCACACTTAAGCCCAAAAGAAGGACAGATTTGGCAATAATGTTGTGCAGTAAACAGCAAGATATTAGAGTTTAAAATGTAGTGGAGTTACAGTAAAAAGACCGCCAGAATGAAAATACTTCAGTACACAGAGGTGGTAAGTAACAAAGTACAGGTACTCATAAGAACTCACAGTACACATTAAAATAAAAGAAATACAAATAGTGTATTTTAAGTACTTTGTTACTGTATTTATATACTGTATTTTTTTTAGGTATCTGTACTTTACTTAAGTATTTCTGTCACTTAATACTTTTTACTTTTACTCCCTACATTTCAAAAGAAAAATCTGTACTTTTTACTCACTACGTTTTCAAAACAGGCTCGTTACTTTCATTTTAGCGTTATTGTATCTTCTTACTTATGTTTTTTTAATCAGGCAATTCTATTCAGTGTACCAATGAAGTGGGGAGGGGGGAGCGCAGTGACACTGTGATTGGCTGCTTTCATGGCTTACAGGTCCCAGCAGTGAGCGCACGGAAAAGAAAAAGGAGGAGGAGGAGGCAGAATCGCGAGGCAGAATGGGGGGGGAGGCAGAATCGCGCGCTTCGGCGGATGGCGATGGCTTCGGGCGGGACAATAATTAAAGTTTTGGAAAGTAAACACCAGGTGGCAGTGTTCCGCAATGTCATCAAAACTTCCTTTCGCGGGCCGGATTGACAGTTTTACCGGGCCGGATCTGGCCCGCGGGCCGTATGTTGTGCACCCCTGGTGTAGAGCCAGCGTCTGAAAACCAACAGCATCCATGGCCTTACTTAAAAGAATTATTCGATCTGGTTGTTTATCTGTTTATCTGATCTATCTGTTTCTGGATCTTTATTTTAGATTCATTTCTGTGCAATATGTGCATACATGTAAGTTTTTTTTTTTTTTTACTGTAGTCATATCTTAAAAATTAGGTCTCTTCTAATGCCAGTCAACTGCAGTTTTAATATAAGCTAAATTTATAGGTCATATATCTGATTTAGGTCTTGACTACATAAGATGCCAGCAGGACTCATTTTCAGTCCCAAAAAGAGCACGCTTGGATTCAAAGAACTTTGAGAACCAACTACTGCTGAGATTAAATGAGACATTCTGGCCCTCTCGTTAGATGTTTTTTGACTCTGTGGACCATCAGAATAAAGCATTGCTGTAATATTGATTGGCCTGAGGCTGTTATAGTTCTGAATCCTAAACATTACTCCGATGTACTAACCAAGAGAGGACCCTTGTTAAACAATGTTAAACAATTTATGGTGAGATTGCACAAACTCTACATGCAATGTTCAGTAGTGGCAGAAATCAGTGATTATACACTGATAATGCTCTTATTCAACCACTTGTCTTAATTTTACATATGCTAGAATTAGTGCACATGTAATTTTTGCAAATAAATGCCTGTTGATTTAAACACATATCTCTGGATAAGATTGTTGCTTAAAGAACGGTTATTAAATAAAGTGGTTTACTGTGTTTTCATGTGACAGGCCTTGTGTATCTATAAATCTTTAATAATAAGATATCCTGATTAAAACATTAAATTACAAATGATTTTTAAAGAAATACTTTTACTTTTTTTGTACTTTAAGTACATTTGGGAGCATGTACTTTTATACTTTTACGCAAGTAAAAAAATTCAGTCATAATTCAACTTTTACTTGAGTGTTTTTTTAACTAGATTACTAGTGCTTTTACTTAAGTATGGAACTGGTGTACTTCTGCCACCTCTGTCAGTACATATACACCAACACACTACTTACACTACACTAACACATTACACTTACTGAGTTACTGTACACCGACACACTACTTACACTACACTAACACATCACACTTGCTGAGTTACTGTACACCAACACACTACTTACACTACACTAACACATCACACTTACTGAGTTACTGTACACTAACACACTGCTCACACTACACTAACACATCACACTTACTGAGTTACTGTACACTAACACACTACTTACACTACACTAACACATCACACTAACTGACTTACTGTACACCAACACACTACTTACACTACACTAACACATCACACTTACTGAGTTACTGTACACCAACACACTACTTACAGTACACTAACACATTACACTTACTGAGTTACTGTACACCAACACGCTACTTACAGCACACTAACGCATTACACTTACTGAGTTACTGTACACCAACACACTACTTCGGATAGATACACCAGAGTAGTTACAGTTGCATAATGTTTCTGTTAGTGCTGATTACATATTATATTATCCTTTTAAGACTAGTTAAATTCATCACAAGTGCTGTCCCTGTTGTCCTGATATGTTTTTTTATATTTTCAATTGATACATTTTCTGTTAAAGTTTTCCTATTGATTAATACTAATATTTTTCCTTGATTTCCAGCTTACCAAAATAGGTTTTTTTGGAATGGTTAGAGCAAAAAAAATGTGTTTAATTCCTTGCTTGTTAAGCCTGATTTCTGATGCATTGCCCAGCAAACAGAGTGACGGTTATAAAGCGGTGAATTGCTTCAACGGTGGAGTTAACTGAATTATAACAACGTGCCAAAAGCATTTGATAAGCATGCAATGTTTACAGATTTCAGAGTCTACTATCCCTATTTTACACAACTTGGATGGTAATTGTTTGGTCTAGTAGATTATTTTCTGAGAAATTACGAAAATATTGAGAAAGTCTATTTCTAATATGTCACAGGTCTAATATGTAACTTAGTCTTTATTATTTTAATTTAATATACAGTAGATCTGAACTAGATGCCATATGTCTCAATAGCATTGAGCCATGTCTGAGCTAGATGAAAGGTGTCGAGATGTATTTTCTGTAAGGTGTGACGTATATGCGTTATACTTTCAATACTTTTCAAGTCAATTTGTGTAGATTTAATGTTATTTTAATTCAACAGAGCACGCAGTGACACATTCATTCAGTTCTCTTTAAACTGGTTTCAGTACAACGTTAAGAGGCTGAACCCGCACACAGTAAGGAGCCTTCAGTGCAGACGGCTGCAGTGACGAAGGGGTATTGATCAATTCACACAATTATCGCAATCACAAGTATTGCTCCGAAAAATCACAATTAGATATTTTGTATTGTTATTATTATTATTATTATTATATAGTTATAGAATACATTTAGTATGTGCTCATGTGATTGATGGGCGGGGCTGTAAAGATGAAAAGTAACAGTGAACCATTAAGATGCCGCCGTCTTCAACCTCATCTTTCACTATTGTAGGTTTGAGAAACAGTGTGAGTCTCTAATAGCCTATAAACTAACTCCAGCACAGTTCAAGGATCTGAAGACTGGAGGAGAAGATACAGTCTCCTGTAATGGGTGAGTTAAAGGGGGTTTTGTTCAGCAGAGCGGGCAGTGACGCATTCATTCAGCTCTCTTTAAACTGGGTTCAGTACAACGTTAAAAGGCTGATCCTGCACACAGTAAGGAGCCTTCAGTGCAGAGCGCTGTATATGTGGAATAAGCTTCAAATACAGCCTTTTCTGAATTCATTGTTTCTGTGATGGCAGCCTGTTTCATACTTTTTCTAAAATGCAATGTATAAAAAAAGGCAGGTTATGCAACTTAATACAATATCTGGTCATCTTGTGGTCCATTAATGGACAATGTACAGGGAGGCTTATAAACCGGGCTGCAACAGGTGGACTGAAACCAGTAAATCAATAAAAAAAAAAAACTGAGAAAGATAAATCATCATCATAATCACCACCAGTCATATATTTATTTAACACAAAGCAAAAATATCTTTCTGGTAATGCTTATAATTCTGCTGTGAGGATGCAAGAAGGCAACACAGTACATTCTGCTCAAACCTACTAACACTTTACATTGCATTGGATTTTGTCCAATTAAACTAACAATTATGTATATATGTAATATTCTGTATGCACTGGCACAACTAGGCTACGCAAGAGCATAGCTAGCATGGGCACTCTCTAATAGACAGATTCAGTAATCTCAGACATTTCAATTTAGTATATTGAAATCAATTTAGTGAAAGAATGATTTAATTATAATATTTAGATTCTATTTCTTTCTCATTTTTTTTCTTAAACATTAATGTAAAGAAAAGTGAAGTCTGTTAGCTGTTTTAAAGTAAATTTGGTTCAGACCATTGTACGCTGTATAAACTGTGTTTGATTGCCACCATGAAGTTCACGTTCTCCCCCTGACATTGGAATAGAGGCGGGAGAACATAGTTTGTGTAGAATTTCTACATTTCAGTATCAGGTATCATGTGTTCCTGAGTCAGAGTGGGATCTGACTTTTGGCACTTTGTTTGCTCAAGGATCGCAAAGTTTATGAGGTTAACTAGCTGACTATACATGAGTGTAATGAGTGTACAGTCAGCACACTCAAGTTGTCCCAGAAGAATAGAAGACGTTACTGTTACAGAGACAGAAAAAGATTAATGCATATGCTTGATTTGAGAATACAATATAATTTTTAATCCACAAAAAAGATAAAAAGATGATCCATGTTCGTGTTCATATGGAAATGTCAAAGAGAAAAAACTGCAGTTTAATTACAAAAGTAAAGAAAGTAGAGAAATACAGAAAATGAGACTCCTACCAACTATGCAAGACCTCATAGACTAAAACAGTGCTTAAAATGTTCCTCTTTGAGAGCGAGAAGAAGCTCTGATTTTACATCCCAACAAATCAGATCCCAGAAACAGAAGAATAAAGCCTAACAAACCTCGATTTCTTCTGTCTCCACTGACATCAGACATTGTTATTTAACTCCAGTAGTAATACTTAACAATGAATTAAGCTTACTCTAAGTACTTCTGCTTTTATATGTAGCTTTAGAATGGATTGTTATACTTATGATGCCTGTTTTATTAAACCTCTCACCCTTTTTGTTTTAGTGCCCTACTAACAGAAACAAAAAGCATCAGGAATTATACTCAGTGTTTCAATCAGAAATCATCTAAAGGATTCATGTCCCAGAGGAGCAAAGCCTGTTTAACTGCTTGTTTAATGCTAAAAAAGCAGCAAACCACACAAAGGTTAATAATATACAGATCTCAGGGAAAAAATAAACTGAGGAAATCTATAGGATATTGGCTTTAAAGCTGTTATATATATTGCTATTTTGCAATACTGGCCTCATTTTAATTAACAGCCAAGAGTGTACAATGATGGTGGACCCTGACAAAGCTTATTACAACAGCTGAAATGCACATGTGACTGATGGGCAGGGCAAATTCCTAAACTAGAATTGAAAGTAGCAGTGAACCATGAAGACGCCACCATTCTTACCTACATCTCTCATCTCTGTTGGTTTGAGAAACAGGGCGAGTCTTTAACAGCCTATAAACTGACTCCAGCGCAGTTCAGGGATCTGAAGACTGGAAGAGAGCGGAGCTGATACAGTCTCCTGTAATGGGTGAGTAAAAGGGGTTTTTAATTCAGCAGAGCGCGCAGTGACGCATTCATTCAGTTCTCTTTAAACTGGTGTTAGTACAACGTTAAGAGGCTGATCTTACACAGTAAGGAGCCTTCAGTGCAGAGCTCATCTTTACATGCAGTGTGATCGAGTCACAGTCTGACCATATTAGTTAGTTTTGACCGATTAAACTAGTTAAAGATATTAGCTGCGGTAAAATCTCTATCATGTGTAAATCAGTATTCAGTAGCTGTGACATTAACCGGAGATGAAGGTCTTGATTTATTTTAATGGAGGTTGTGAAGTTGCTGCCTTTACACCTGTTTAACTACTACACACAACAGTGAATGCTGTACTGAGAAACACTGGTGGTGCCTTAATGCACCCATATAATGTAAAACCAGATTTCCCTCGTTTATTAAAGTCTGAGGTAATTTATAAACATTGTTAAAGTTTACTCATGTACCCATCACTATATAGTCCATTCAGTCTATAAGTTATTTGGTATTGATGTAAGTAATTCAATACAGTTTGATTAGTTGTAACAGTGTATGTGGACGCTGTGATTTAACCTGAATTGCTCTCACTGTAAACTGTTTATGTGATTTAAAACAGTGTATATATACATATATATACATAATCTAAGGCGGTTATTAAAATAATATTGGTCTTAATACTGTGATGTATATAAACAAATAATTAATCCGAGACAACTATGATGAAAAGGTCAGTTTTAGTAGTGAAACATATCAAACTTCAAAGTGAAACTTTAAAAATGTCTTTCTGATAGTGATCAGAATGTTACTGTAGGGTAAGGCAAGACAGGACCTTCTACTCAGACCTGCTAAACCACATATTATACTTTAGATTTTGCCCTGCTACCTACTAAACTAACTAACTTAGTATAGTATGGAATTGTGTGTGGACAAATAGGCTGGGCAAGAGCAGTTCAGGCAGACAGAAGTTGAAAGCATGTGCTTAAAACATATGAAAAAGAACTGCTAATGTGAGGAAGCTGTTTAGGTACTTTAGGTTTATTTTCTGCTTTTTTTGGACATTTATCACTGTATAAACTGTGTTTGACTGCCACCATGAAGTTCACATTCTTCCAATGACATTGGACAAGAACATTATAAGAACATGGTTGCTGTAAAATTTCTATACTTCAGCATCAGGTAACCTGTGTTCCTCTGCCAAAGTGCAGAGCGAAAGAATATAATTGTGTCCAATTAATAGTTTAAAGTAGCTGTCATAGCATGTATCAGACACATAGACATGTTATATCTCCACTATCTTAATGTGTGTGTTTATCCCTCTAAGTATCTGTCACGTATTCTCTTCTTTGTAGAGCTCGGAGCTGTGGCGTTTGGGGGGAAGTTTGCTGGGAAGAGCTCTCTGATTAATGCTGTGTTTGGAAAAAAACTGCTTCCAACTAAGAAGAGGACTGCTCACTGTAAGAAGCTACAGGGAAGTGTATGTGGAAGAGAGCTGACCTTGGTCGATACTCCAGGCTGGTGGAAGCACTTCCCACTGAGTGACACTCCAGAATTCCTGAAACAGGAGCTTGTTCAAGGGGTTTCTTTGTGCCATCCAGGACCACATGTGATCCTACTGCTTATTGAGATTGACATTCCATTTACAGAGAAAGCCAGGAAAGCTGCAGAAGATCACCTTGGATTCCTTGGTGGGCAGATCTGGACACACACTCTTGTGGTGTTCACTAGAAGCCACTCTCTGGTGGACAGAACTATAGAAGAGCACATTGAAAAGGAGGGAGAAGCTCTACAGTGGGTCATAGAGAGATGTGGGAACAGATATCATGTCTTTGACAGTGCAGCATTAAAGAATGAATCTCAGGTGAAGCAGCTGCTGGAAAAGATTGAGGATGTAGTGCAAAGAAACAATGGAGCTTACTTTCAAATTGAGGCAAAAAAACTGGAGGAGGCTGCAGAGTGGAAAAAGACTGTGATGACCAAAGCAACATCCAGAGAGTTAAAACTACAAGAACAAAAGGCACAACTGAAGAAAAAAGGTAAGTTTCAATCAGCTGCATAGTTACTGACACCCTTAGTAAAGATGGGTTAAAATTATTGAAAAAAATGTTTTTAGTTCAATCTCACATTGAAAAGATGTTAAAATGTAACTTTTATCTGAAGTAAATAGTTAGAACAGTTTTCGTGTGGGTTTGATTGTGTGTTGTGGATCACTGTATCCCTGCTGGTTTATATTTTTTAACAATTACAGAGAAATCTTCATTTGAAATCTCCCAGTACTTTATAGTTTTTATGATGTGATGTATCCTTACAAGCTTTCCAGGGTCCTTAGAGGAAAATCCCAAACATTACAAATCCCCCACCATGCTCAGCAATTTCTGTTTAACTAACCTTCTCTTTAAACCCAGCTTTAGTGTTGTTGAGAAGCTCTATTGTTGTCTCACATGGCCATTAAAACTGGATGTAAGATTAACGACGAGATTTTATTCTGGCATGCCCTCCAGATAGGATGTTACCATTAAGGTGGCATCTAATTGTAGTTTAATGTTGCCATCCTCTGTAAACCTCCAAATAAAAATTTCTCTATTTTTCCTCCTCACTTTGTGCCCACACACACAAAATAAATAAATATATATATATCACTTTTGTCTCATTTTATTTGTGCATTCTCTAATGCTTGCCATGCTGATGAGCGGATAACAAACTTTTATTCCAATAAAGCAGGAATGGAATGCCAAGGTGGACTTACAATTAAGTGAAATTTAGTTTTTTGCGTATAAGAACTTCTAGGCATACCAATAATTGTAACGTTTTTTTTTTTTAACTTAAAAAAAATGCTAAATGCATTAAAGTTACTGTTCTATTATTTTATTTAATGTAGGAAACTGAGTAAATTAACCAGAAAGATATTGTTTCCATGACCTTTTTATCCACTATTGCCAAGGACGTCAGTAATTATAGAACTTTTAAGTGATTTTAAAGTTCTTTTACTGTATTCCAAAAAAAAAAAAAAATAACTATGATTATAATACTGTGTTATTATAGAAACTTGTAAGTGATTAAAGTTCTTAATGTACACTTTCTTATGCCAAGTAAGTATATGATCTAGTTAATTCTTCTCTCTAATGTTGTACTGCCACGTTTCTCTTCAGGGCTAAGGAATTGCATTGCTGGGTTGGGTGATTGGTGGGAAGAGTTCAGCTGGGAACACCATCTTTACATGAAACAGGTGTTTGCTACTAATCAAAGTACTTCATCAAACTACTCACAATACTAGTGTACATAGTGAAGTGGATATGGAAAGCCAAGCACCCAGTAAACTAGTGATCGAGTTTACTACCCAGATGGTGTTTAAGTACTTCCCCTCTCAGGAACACTCCAGAGTGGAAAACAAAGTCTGAAAAAATATTATTAAAAGAGTGTCAGGTCAGACGGATACCCTCCCCTCACGGTAATACTTCTAGTGATTACAACTGCAGACACGTCAGTCATTCAAAGAGGAACAGAGAAAGCGTCATTCAGGAGAACAATGAGTTGTCACTTGGAATAAGAGAGGATCGAGGACCAGTGTGGAGAACACACCATAGTGTACTGTTCACGTGTGGGTGACACACGCTTGTGAAGATCATGACCAGGTGCGCAGACACATTGAGAGTGTGAAGGTTAAAGCTTCTTCAAGTGGGGGGTTGAGAAATGTTGGGGAACAGATGATGTCGACGTCTTCAACTAATGAGGAGCAATAGAAGAGAACCAAGTCATGTTTCAGGTTACGGAGGCTTGTTCTCAGAAAGATTTGATTGAAAGGGTGGATAGAAACAGTTGCATCACCAAACCAAAATACTGAGACGTTTGGTGGTGGGATTCATGCAAGGAAAAAAACAGAGGCAGATGCAGAGGACAGGGCCCACAGTGGTGACTGAGAGTCAGACTTTAGAGATTTATGAGGAGTTTGCCGACTTGTTGATGAAGAATGGAGAAACAGAAGAGACCAAAAAGCTTCTGAAAAAGAGTTTCAGAGGTAAAAAGAAACATAGAGTGCACATGCTTCCCAGAAGGGGAGACAGAAGTATGGCGTAACCCTCCATGGACTGTAAGTTCCTTTATATTACTTACGTAAGCATTCTTTTTTTTTTAGCTGTTACCAAAATCATTGAGCAATGATATATTACTTGTGAGTGAGTAACCATGTAGTTTAACAATATCCTGAACACCCATGGTAGATGAGGATGGAGTGGTCATAAACTAGAAGCACCTGCAAGCATTACAGTGAAGTAAATCAGGTTCAACTTTTGTTGTAATAATAACAGGTTTTTATGTGACACAAAGAAAAAAGTCTATGGTGACAGACCAAATCTCACTGTACGACAACTCGAGAATACGAAGCATGTGCATATATTGAGACTGTGTCAAAAGGAAGCTAAACAGTTCAGCGATGAAGGATTCATTATAAAAAACAGCACCCTAGACAACCTCAAAGATTGATCATAAATATCACATCCGTTCGTCACTGGAAGTTGAGATGCTTGAGCAGTCACCGAGAGAAGAGGCAATCGAATTAATTGGGAAATTTACTGGAGATGTGGAGTACAAGTCAGATGTGGTATATCAAATCAGATACTTAATATCTTAAAGAACTTTATTAATTACCAGTCAGTATTTGTGTTATTAGTTTCTGTATAGGATAAATATTTACACATTAATATAATAACTGATTATATGTTTCACTGATGGGCATAGATGCGAGAAGAGTATCAAAACACTGTAAGCACCACCATGGTGATGAGGAAGTGTACTCGACAAACAACAGATGCCTTGAACGCATTCCATCCAGTGACTGTAACTCTCTTCCATGTTCCGACTTGTTAATTAGATTTCCAGCAATTGAATTCATAGGTTTCCATTTTTTTTTTTTTTTTTATTGATGTTTTCAATATTTAAATTAAACCACTGATTAACTACCCAACTGAAGGTTTTCATGGTACTCTGTGTAACTATCATCCCTAGATGTGAGGAAGCAGTATACACTAGTGTGCATGAGGAATTTTAATAAGCAAACCCCTAAATCTCATAGAGAAACCAGTGCTAAAGACGATGCTTGCATCGAGAGAGTTTTTGGGAGTTGGGGGGGCCATGTATGTGTGATACCGTGCATCAATGTAGCAGAAGCCAGTAAGGAGCTTAGGTATTGCAGCAGAGCGAGAATAACAGGCATTAAATAACGGAGATTCTGGAGATGTGGAGTGACTCCGATCACAGACCAATGGTACTAAAACGGGATCACCACGATGTAACTGCAGCCAATACCCAAAGTGATCGTGAACTAACGTTTTACAACTTCTTCAGGCTACCTGATGTCGTTACTATTAGTCTTGTATAATTAAATAGAACATTATATTCATATGTAGTTCCTGGAGTGTACGTGAGATGGCGTCTTTTTTCACACAAACACTGGAGGACCAATTACGGGTGATGAGGAAACGTGCTTCTCACAAACAGGAGCCTGATGCATTCAGAGATACAGTAGAAACACCAGTACCCGAAGGCTGTGTCGTTGTTATATAAACACCAATCGATAGAGAAATTCATGGTGCAGGGCAAAAATCTTCACCTGTCACATTTCTGTTGTCTAACTATGTGACATGATAAGTCAGGAACAGTTTAGGATGAAGGATATAAGATAAGAGCACCCTGGAAACCTTAATGGATCAGACAGTTTAAAGAGATGCTTGATTCCGGGAAGGAGCAGACGTTAGGAAGCGGGCATTACTGGGACATGTTTCTGAGAAATGTTAGAGTGAGATCAGATGTCGGTGAGAAAGAAACAGAGACCTTAAGTGACTACTACAAATTCATTATATTACAGATATTAAAACCATATCTCTAATGAACGCCTCTAAGCTGTACGATTTGATTTGTGGACTAGTTTTGGATGGTAGATGACAGTAAATGAAGTTGCCAGGTAGTTTATATGTTTGTGCCTGTAGTGTGACCTGTGTGCTGTTATGTTTCTACAGAGGTAAGTTACCACGCCTGAGACAAGGAACTGAACGTGAAAAAAAAAGATCCTCTACTGAAACGTCACACACTGGTTTACCGGAGTTTGCTCGAAGGAACTATGTATCTATTTCAGGCAGTGCATGACTCAGAGCAAATTCCTCTTGCTATAAGAATAATCATACTGCACTAACAAGCAATGTAAGAGATTACTTTGTGATGTGGATACTGTATGTACCCTGTAGTAAAAAAAAAAAAAGTGTCACTGTATAGGGTATAGATAGGGTGAGGTCACTTTGGTACCAGAACGAATACTCACAAAAAAATGGCAAATATGAGATCTGGGGTTTTTTTTTGAAATAATAATTTATAATGCATATAATTTTTTGGATCCTTACAGGGTTTTAGTTGTGTCAGTCCTTAATGTGATTTTGCAGCTACACCTCAACACTGTACTGTTGTTATACATGTATAAAGCCATGATTTGTATGTTAAATAATGAGAAGGAGATGGAAAAAAAAGGATCATGATTATAGATTTGTTACTGATTTAAGAGCTGTTAAGTGCGGATCATGTTTTTCTATATTAAAGGCATTTCAGTGTTGTACTAATTAAAGAGGGACGGTTAGGTCTGACGATGCTAGGTATTTCTCGCATATATAATTCATATAGACTGTTCTAAGGTTTCTCTCGCAGATTACGTCTGTGCTGGTTAGTCTTTAGTCCATTTCTATTTAATGTATTGTATGAACCAGCTGATTTGCAAGAAACACGTGTACTGAAAACTCTACACGAACGCTTGTTCTCAAACTACCACATCGGCATTTTTAATTTTTTAGTAGATGTGGGTCGTGTACAGTTACACAATTTTAGGGGGTGTTTTTTCAAGTGTTAGCCGACATTTTGTGACGTAATGACTGAGTCTAAGCTTATTTACAATCAGGGTAATTAAAAGAGATTTAGTATTGAGAATCAAACTCGTTTGACCTGACTTCACTTGCTGTCAGTGATGTTGTGTTAATTGTGAAAGTTCGGTGTTGCTATTTTAACTGAGGTCTACAATAACAGTTTGTGTATAATATGCAAACACAAAGTTCAAACGAAAACTCATCACAGAACTAACTAAGCTTACAGACACAGACAAACTGGTGGGAAAGGAAAGAAAACATTTACTATGAAAATGCTAAGTCTAGCACAAAAAAAATCAAGCTACGTAAGACACAGGCGTTCGAGTTATAAACACGAGCACTAACATTAACCAGCGCAGAGATATAGTAGTTATTAACTATTCCTATAATGCTATGAAGAAAACAGGCTGAAACATACCTACCTCCTAACATCGCTAGTACCTACCAAAGTATCATAATCAGTAACGGCATATAACAAAGATGCACACGGTGCGCTACATACGTAACAAAATGCATTTCTTACACGTAGTTTCATTCATTCTCATCCAGTTTTTAATAAACACTAAGGTAACTTTGTTTGCATACATGAATATAATATTAGTATACTATATT
>JAMWET010006622.1:142500-200225 GCA_024036415.1 Prochilodus magdalenae | reverse complement strand
ACTAATCTTAAATAGCAAAAGAAACTCTGCACCAGAGATAAGTGGTTAGCTAAATTGCTTCTGCGTGTGATTATTTCACTAAGGAATTAAAGAACAATGTAGACTGTACTGTATATGGATGGAGCTCATGTTTCAGTGGCGTCTGTTCATTTCAGATGTACACGAAAATGTATTCAGCTTTACAATGTGTGGCTTGCAATGATTTCCATAATAATGGGAATTTATAAACCATGACAAGCTAGTCTTTTCTTCTGGGCCATGCCACGGCAAGAATCACATACCCAACTTATATCTTCCAGCTCTTAAAGAACCTCTCTCTCTCTCTCTCTCTCTCTCTCTCTCTCTCTCTCTCGCTCTCTCTCTCTCACACACACACACACACACATGTCTAGGCCCTGAATTGCTGCACAGCAATAATTGCTTTTGACACTAATGTAATACTCAGTAAAGGAAACAGCAGGGTTCATGAGAGTAAGTATGTGTGTCGCACAAATTGTCTCTGTGTTCATGGCCTATTAATTGTGTGTGTGTGTGTGTGATGTGGTGTGGTGTGGTGTGGTGTATGTCAAGAACAGGTACAGACAGCTATAACATCATTCTATTGAAAAACTGAAGAAAGACACATAGTAAACACTGCAAATACACAAATGCTATATCAATTAATTACAAACAGCTGCCATTATCTGCATGAACAGATGGAGAAAAACACTAGTGAAGGAAGTGAAGGAATAATGGAGATTTAATCATTTGGGTTAGTATAAAGCTAAGCCTCTTGTATTTACTGTGTTGGCATTTGGTCAAGCTAAAACGGTGTACCTCTCAGTGGTATTCTAACAGAGAGGTCATTTAAAAAGGCTAGCAAACATACAGACAGGTACATGGAGACAGATCATATATCGTAACACTAGGGACAGACAATATGACGGGTTCACATCATAAATCATATAACAATAAACTATCGCTCTACGTCTGTCACACACATGGTAAGCATGTTCTGCATGTCTACAGCCATATATGAGCATGTTCAGGCTTTGGTTCAGTCAGCTCATGCCTAGGCCCTCAGCCTAAAGTCAAACTTTTGTATCAAGCAGTTCCGACATGGCTTTTTAGCGCCGTCAGCTAAGCAGAGTCGTACAATTCAGTGGAACTGTGTGATTCCTATTCATAGACATGTGTACACCATGTTTAGGCTCTCTACCTAAAGGGCCATGCGTGTTACTCGGCTTGTCTGTGTGTGCCATTCCCTCAACCTAAAGGCTCTTGAAAGAGAACACTTCAGGCAGTGATCCGACCCGTCCAGGAATACAAAGGTTTCTCTGTGTCAGTGGCTTCAGTAGAACAGATCTTACTCACACTTAAAATTCCCACCACCACCTCACACACACACACACACACACACAGCAAACTAAGACTAGAGTATACATCTTTTTTAAGTACTGCAGTTTCCTTTGCAAAATAAAGGCAGACGATATCAGTGTTTTGCAATACCTTGAGATGTGTTCATAATACACATTACCTCTCATGATGTTTGGTTATATATCATTGCATATTTCAAAATATACAATATTATTTTTTTCAGACATCTGATTTAATGTGTTACATAGTAGTGCTACATATTACAATTGCTATCAAAACATAGTAATTGTTATGCAGTATTTGTACTCACTGTGTTATACTAGATACAGTTAAATTGGACTCTTATTCTAATAAAATGTGCAGAAGTAACGATATCCACAATGTGTCCAGCAAAGTATGCTGCATTACATTGTGCCATTATTTATCACAGCATTGATACACACAGTCACAGCCACTGCCACATTATTATGAGACATTATTACTATGTCCTACTTTTGACACAGGCAGTGCATAGCTCAGGAAGGAAGTCACGTCTTATACATGTGGAAGGCACTCTCAACTGATCTGGGTATGAATCCGTCCTAGCAAATAACGTTCACCCATACATGCTGATGGTCTTCCCTGGGGTGGATGGGATCTTCCAACAAGACAATGCAACCGGTCACATGGCTAGAAATGTCCGACACTTGTTGGAAGAGCATGACCAAGATCTTCAAGTACTACCCTAGCCCGCTATTTTCCTCAGGCCAGAACCCAGTTAAGCATCTGTGGGACCACCTTGATTGTCGTGTTCACTGTATGAATCCTCCCCCTACACACCTGTTTGGTATGGACTGCAGTCAGCATGGCTCCAGATACCTTTGTCAAGCTACCAGGCCCTTGCTGAGTCACTCCCAGTCCATATAGCTGCTGCCCGTGCTGCACACAACAGCGGATTTTCTGTCATAATAATGTGACTCGACTGTTTATATTGTTAAACACCCCAGTCCTAACGCAAAATGCACAACATACATGTGTTTACCAAACTGTCTCTTGGTGCTACTCCTGGGGGCACAGTTTTAGGCATTAAACAAACACAAACAACAAATAACGGCATTTATCAAACAAGAGCAAATGTACCTGCCGCAGTCTGAATGGAAGCCACCGTCCACTTTCAGTCATTTCTGGGGACAGGCTGTATTATTATGAGACATGAAGAGTGCTAGCTTAAAAGAGGAACATACCGGAGTGTGTGAATTAAATGGATGCGGCTAATTAAACCGAAAAACAACCTCCAGTGTTCAGCTGCAGTCAGCGTGCGCTTTGGTTGAATGTGGAAGGCAAAGTGATTTTAGGCCGCCGTCACAGTTACCACAGTAACATTAGCCCCTTTTTCTCATGGTAGAACCAACAAGCAATTATGCTTTAATAAACCTGCTTTATCTGTGGTTCAAATTCAAATGTCAATAAATAAATAAATAGATACAAATAAAGCCTGAAAGTCTAAAAAGTCTAACTTGTTGCTATGGCTGCTGTAGTACATTATATTAGGTGAGCAGTTCATGTGAGCAAACTCACTTTGCGTCTCTGTAATATTGGATGCATCAAAAAACCTCTCCAAAGTATGTCTGAAAACATCATAGCCTGTTCCCTAATCCCATTACAGCATCACCATCTGTTATTGCGGTCATCTGCACCCTGAGGTTCAGCTGATGACACTCTCCGGAGGTGTAGGGCTATCACACACATGTCGCCGATCCTGACCCCAATTGTCCTGATGCAGAAGACGAGCTTTAAACAGGCATTGTTTGCATTCATTTGCAGCAGAAATCAAGACTCCTGCGCCACAGACACAAACAGCACCAGGATGAATTACCAAGCATTTGCATGTTATTAGTGAATTCTTTCACTGCAGGTGACCAGCGTGCCGGCCTGTGGGGTTTAGGCAGCTCAGGTAAGTTCTGATCTGTGATCAGATTTGCCTTGTGGACACCTTAATCAGCTCCAAAAACATTCAACAAAATAACTTGAAATGTGGTCAGCAAAATTCAAGCAGTGTATTACTACTAGGAGGTCTGCTATGACAATGCAACTGGACCCTAGAGGACTGGTAATACATGGCATGGTCCAATGAGTCACAATACCAATTGTTTCGGGCTGACGGTAGGGTTTGTGTGTGGTGCAGACCCCACGAAACCATGGATTCCAGCTGTCAACAAGGCACCGCACAGTCTGCGGGTGGTTCTATACTGGCGCCGGGTATGTTCTTATGCCACTGGTCGGGTCCAATGATCTGCCAAAACACATCATAGGCCATTGACCATAATGCACGGTGCCAGAAGGCCCAAGTTGTCCAGAATCAGTTCAAGCAGCATTCTGGAGAAATCTAATGAATGATATGACCAGCACATTTGCCAAACATGAGGTCAATCGAGGTATTCCACTGTCATGCCTCGTTAATGTTCCCTTACTCACAAGATAACACCTGACCACATACACGCTCCAAAGCCGTCCCCTGAGGGTAAAGACACTTCATAACCAATTTAGATACCACCACAAGCCCTTGATTTTTCCTGCATCAATGTAGATTTTTGCCTTTTTTTAATGGTGCACACGATCAAACCACCTTCTGTGGCTTCTGATTTATTTCTGTTTCCATTTGAAATCACTTGTTGTCTTAAAATAAATAATAACAATTCCAAATATCAAACTTCTTTCTCGGCATAAGAATGAACCGTTGGGTTTTCCCAACTCAGTCCTACTCGAGCACTGCCATGGTGACTGCCACACTGTGACTCAAAGCACAGCTTTTAAGTAAGCTTGCGAAACACAAGCTATTTTCTGTGTATGTAAATGGATGCTCTGTGATGTTTGGTGTCTGGTGGCATGAATCATCATTACACCATCTCTTTCCTCAGTCGCCACAGAGCACTCATCAAGGAAATATCACATGGTACACACCCCTTGCTAATGGTCTCTCTCACCCAATCAAAACCTCCGAAAGACATCTCAAATGAGATTTTGATCAAATCAGAGCCATTCTCATTGATACCAGCTGGAAATGGGTGTAGGCAGCTGTGCAGATGTGTTTGGGTGCCGAAGGATGAGCTCACATTTCCTGTGTGGTTCTTGGAACTAAAACGTTGTTTACACAATATGCTTAAATTTGACCTTATTTGTAAAAGTGGGTATAAAAGTTCCCTGTAAGTCAAAGAGGTGAGCTTTAACCACAGCATGTTCCACTGCCAGCAGAGTGAACAGCAGATGGCCCAAAGGGCATGCAAACTCTGCATCAGCACACTGCATAGAGCTGTATGTCTGCCATAAAGTCAAGGCTTGCCAGAAGCAGTGCTTACAAAGCAAATAAAAGTTTTGGGGAACGGCACTTTTTGCGTTCTCCCTGTTGGAATGCACCTGCACCAGCCACTGGAGGGTTTAATGAATGCCTCCTTAATAAATAGTCAGGTAAGAAGAGCCCTGGATAGGGTGAAGGAACAAGTGACACATCTTGCAGGAGCATGCGAGCACATTGTACTATGACCATGTATCTAGTTCCACAACTTCTGTTAACTGCTATCCATAACTTATAATTACAGTGTTCAGTAATATATCTGGAGTTTAAATTTCTGTTGTACCAGTATTACAACAAAAAGGTACAACTGTGGCACCTCAACTCAACCAGCAGGTGTTAAAGACCTTATTGATTCAGATTCAGATATTACTGGGCCGATATATTGCATACAGTTGCCTAGTTTGGATCACTGACAGTGGTGTCCTCAAAAGCCAGAGGTGGCAAAGTTTTACATTTCCATATATTCTCTTGATTTCAGTACTGTACTGAATAGAGTTGGGTACCAGCGATGGAATATTTAAGTAAGCATGCAGGGGGGCGGGGCGGGGTGATGGCACTTGAGTGGACCGCTCCTGGTAGAAAGATGTGGGCCACATATGCATCACTTTAGGGTCACCACTTTCTCAGCCAAAAATTCGCAACTCTGCTGTACCTGTGCCAGAAGTGGACCAGATCTGTTTTGGGACTGGTGGGTCAAAGGCATGTTGTAAATATGTGGGCCCACCTTTGAGTCACAGCAACTCATCTAACCTGAGGAAAACACCTGATCAAACAAAATATCTAAATATCTAAATAAAATAAACATCTAAAAACTGAAGCGTGCAGAGTATTTGATAGCCTAAAAGCCAAGTCCCCAGCAACGGATACAGCTGACATTAGCATCATGTCTGCAGTCAGTGCCAATATAGTTGAACCCTCAATGAATGACATGGGCAATTTCGTCAACATCTTCACACAGTTAACTGGGTAGTTGTTTTTGGTGCTTGATGAAGTTAACTAGTCAACACAGAACCACTTTCTTTTCAAATTCCATACCACATTGTACAAAACAGTAACACTGTGTTAGCATAACACCAACAGTTCTATAAATGGGGAAATCTCCCTATACAACAGACCTATCCTTACTGCTACAACATCTACATTTTGGGAAAGAAATCACAGGCGCTTCTGATTACGACAGACTGAATAAATAAAAAAAAACAAAAAAAACAAAAAAAACCACATATTTTAACTGAGAACTTAGTTACGCACCATTGGGTACGGGTATTGGTTAAAATGTGAACAGTGCCCAACTCTAGAAATCGTTGCACACGATCTATCTAAAATCTAAAAAAACAATCCTGCTACATGATAAAATACACAATGTCATTTTTCTAAGTACAGATATTTGCTGTGTCAGGCCTAAATGCTAACTGCTGACCCAGCGGTAAACGAGGCTGTTGGTAACGGGACTGATAATCGTGTTTGTATTACAGTGCCGGTGGAGTCGCAGATACCCTTTACAGTCACAGATTTATGCTAAGCACCATTTCACCAAGACATTTGCTTATTGTGACGCCGTTCAGAGTTGATAATCTGGGAGCTGTGCGAGTTGGTGATAAGAGAAATACACACAGTGAGTTGCACCTCGGAGCTCCACAGATGGCTTCAGAATGGAAGCTTATGTCAAAAATGAAGAGGAAAGAAATTGGATTCTATTTTTTGCAATAAATACTGTTCACACCATGTATTAGGGAGGATTATGAGCAACTGCACAAGCACAGCACTAATCCTTCATTTTTTTAGTTGCTAGAACCGAGAAAAAGAGCGAGCTAGAGAGAGAGTGAGTGAGAGAACCCAAAATGTAGCCTGAAGGTTGTGTGCAAACTTTTGTTTTACAGATGGATTTGATTTCAGCAGAACGGGTTATGTGACCACAGAGTACAGAACAACACAATCTGTTTGGAGTTCAAAGATCTGCTTAAAAGACTTTGGGGTTAGTAAACATGTAGACGACCAGACAAGCATACAAAACCTGTTCCTTATGGAATTATCATTTACCTGAAGCTACTGTTTCCTAAACACACTGAGAAATAAGCACACCAATAGTGGTTTAACAACATGTGCTGTGACTCATTGTTTGGTGACGAAAAAAAATAGGACAGCGAGCATTAATTATACTATCTCATGCCAATACCAAGTCTCACTGTTGGGCATCGACTTGGGACAGAGAACAATGAATTGGGCCACCTTGTTCCTTATAACTCCTGCCTCCCAGCTATAGACTCATTAGTATTATGCAATAACAAGGAAGGTTAACTACGGCAAACAACAAACTCTCCTACCTGTACGTCTTATTCACAAAAGGCACAGGCTAACCAAGTATGCCCCAAGAAAGGGTTAAACTCAGGTGACAGGAATAATGAGCCCTTCCCCCCTCAGGTAAAGACGTCAGAGTGTGGCAGTGTTTCACGACATGGTTTGACTTCCTAGAGAAACCTGGTGAATAACACAGGAGTTCAGGTGGGAATGTTAAAGTGGAAATGCATGTGCAGTGATTCATCTGGACTAGGCTTGAACAGGCCGTCGCTGACTCACTCTCGCAGGTGCATACTTCACCTGCACTGACAGGTGCGCTACTTGCTACACAGAAGCTGAGCGTCTTCTCCACCCACAGCCGGGTTTATGATGTCAGGGCTTGGTCTGTGGGCTTTGATGGTCCCTTTCACAATCAACCCATAAGCAAGAAGACAAAGAGGAAAGTGTGGTTTTGAAATCACTTGCTCCAGTCAGATCTCCTGATCTCCCAACTACAACATTTCTAATCAGTAAAAAGGAAAGGCTTTTAAAAAAAGTTTAAAAGTGTCTTTCCAAGTTAATAAAAATTTATTACATCAATCAAACACAGTTATGCACACGCCGGAATCAATTCAACGCATCACCTTTTTCAGTGCATGCTTTGTCCTATACTATATAATCAGGGCCTGTATAGATACCAGCTGTTCATAACATGACCATTCAATTAGCTAGACCATAAAAGACAATCCAGCACAGTCCATCTACCATTCTTCATGACATACTATTGCCTTCATTTGCTTCCACACCAACACCAGTGTCAGAGATGACCTGGAAACTATTATAGACGACCAAAGGTTTGTAAAGAACAGCTCATCCAATCCTGAAATCAAGAACATTAATAAGAAGGTTGTTACTCATCACTGCAATCCCAGTACACTAGATATCGGGAGGATCTGATTGTATTCTGCCATAAGAGCATCAGTAAGGTCAGGTAGTGATTGAATGGTTGGTTCTGGTTCACAAGCACCACTCTATCTTATCCCGAAAGTACTGCATAACGCCAGAAAACACTCTTCAACTTCTCCACAGCCCAGCACAGGGGAAGGGGAGCCTAATACCTCTCTAGCCGACGATGAGAGGGGATAGTGAGGAGTGGATTTTGCAATAGGATCTGTGCTGTGTCTGACTTTAACCTTTGGTGTAGTTGTATAAGCATCAGTGTATAAATGACGGAGCATGTTCTAACCTAGAGCCAAACAAACTGAATGTTAAGGTTTACGTTGACTGCTATAAACAGCTTTGTTTAGCGTTTTTGGGGTTGGAAAAGGAAAATGCATCACAAGTGTTCCTGCTGAAATCGGAATTTGTGTACACATAATTCCTCGGCCTGCTGAGGATCTCATTTAACACCCTCCACTTGAGCCAATGAAGTAACACAGCAACCTTTAAAATGGGACTGGGAATTCCCCTGAGGTTAAACAGCGAGGCCAAGTGGACGAGGGCATGTTAAAGCCTGTACTGAAATGTGGATACTTCTGGACATACTGTGAATGTCATTGCTCTACTTTCTAACACTGTTTCCATAACCTAAGATGCTTTTAAAAACGTGTGCACATCCTCCTCCTCCTACTGTCGACTCCCATATCCTCTCATTCTCTGGCAGGAAGTCCAAGCTTGCGGTAGCATGGTCACTAGCTCAATGTGTACCATCATGATAAGGGTTTATCCAGCGCCGGCAGTCATCGCCACAGAGACAACCACAGCTCAAGCGGGAAAAGAGGCGCAGCACAACAAGCTAGAGTCCAAAAGGAATTATAAAAGGCATGCGTAACCGGGCGGAGGAGTCAGGAGGTCGAGGAGCAGTGATAGGAGATTTCCACACTGCGGAACAAAACTTGAACGCTGCACTGCATGACTTCATTTTTACGTACTCCTAAACATGCAAAGCCATAACACTCTCAGCACAACTTCTATATTAGGTCATGTTTGTTGGTGAGATCATGAACAGCCTTTTACTTCACAAAACTCTGAGGCTGAGAGCTGGCGGTGCTTTAAAGTCCCTCTACTCTGAGGCTGCTTACATAGCTCAGTAAATTCACATGTAGGATTTTACATAAGCAGATGGTTATGTAAAAATCAGAGAAAGGGCTGTGAGCTTCCATTGCTTGTCAATATTAGCTTCTTATAACAATCCTAACAGACTGTCAACAGGGTAAGCGACCATGCTGGCCAAGCTGTAATATGCACATACACTGGGCCAAATATTATTTATATTAGTATATGGTGATACTGACTGCCTGTTTTTAGCGACACTCAACATTAAAGGGAAACCCTGCATAATTAAATAGTTTAGAGTAATTTGACATCAGATCTGATACTCCTGATTAAGTTCCTTAGCTAGAATCTGCAGTACTCATAGGAACCAGACGTCAGCCTCTACAGGCTATATCACAGAAAGCTTACTGAATAATAAGGTCACAGAAATGCTGAATGATGCCCAGCATGCTTTTTGGAGATAAACTCTTGGCTTAAAATCAGGGATACACCAAATGTTCAGCAACTGAAGTTATCCAGTCAAAAAAAAAAAAAGAAAAATAAATCACGAGGTAATGATTTATATCCAACAATGACATTGATAGGTTAATAGACTTTAAGTCATGGGCTGATGGTTAGGGAACCAACCTGGTAACTGGAGGGTGGCCGGTTCGATTCCCCAAACCAACAGTAAGTAGGTGCTTTGAGAAAACTGCTCCCTGTGTGCCGTCGATAGGGCTGCACACTCTTTCGAGCAATTGTGCTAACTGCCCCTAGAGCATGTGTGTGTAGCTTGTTATAGCATGAGTAACACGTGTGTAACAAATGGGGGGTAATGGCTCCAAAACCCTCTACTCAATTTAACACTGGGTTAACACTGGAAGTCACACCGTAGCACGCAAGTCTCCTTTTTACTCAGTGTCAAGCACTCGAGCCAAACGGAACTCTAGAAAGAGTAAAAACAGAATTGAGCTGCTACAGCGAGGCAGACAGACAGCAGCTTCTCAGTGAGCTCTCTCGCGCATATTTTCTCTCTCTGTGTGCGTGCCCACATCCTCCTTAAAGAAACACAAACCCCAATTTTACAATTTTACAATCACAGCCAGCGTGGAGTGAGGCACTTTCTGTGAGTGCAGCAAACATGTTGGCTGGGATGTTTCATCATGCAGTGCTTTGTTGGTGCGTCAGCTGGAATGCTAAGATGTTCAGTGTTCAGTATGCTGGTTTAAACTACACAGACAGTATAACTGTTCTGGTCCAAATCTGGCCCACATTGACCATTTCAAATGCCCCATATACCAGATGGGTCTGAAGGTGGACCACTGCCAGGAGCAAGATGTGGACCACATACACGTCAGATACAGCCAAAAGTAGGCAGCTCTGCTGTATCTGTGCTAGAGGTGGACCAGGGCTGTTTTGGGACAGGTGGGCCAAATGCATGTTGTAGATATGTGGGCCACCTTTAGCTCACAGCAGATTTCCAGTGCCGACAGTGGACCAGTAGTTCCATATCTTTGCCAGATGTGGACCCCATCCGCTTGCTATCTGGGATCTAGCCTACTTAATTTATGCAACGGTGGGAAAGGGGCTTAATTAATGAAATATTGAATTAAACGAATTCGGCCAACTGTTTCATTTCGTTCTTTGGCCAAAATAAAAATTATTTTGGTGCATCCCTGTTCTTTAGTAGGGAAATTCGCTCGATATACAGCCATTGACACTCCGAGAACCATCTTCAGTTCTTCAGATTGAAGGAGAATGTATTGTATAGGGTTCTTTACAGCACCACAACGGGTTCTTCTGTACTAGAACTGTACACAGCACATTCGTCATTAACCTGAAGAGCCATCTTACCATGGAAAGACCCATTATGGTATCTCTGAGTGCTATACAGAACCACAGAGTGCATTTACATGCACTAAACAATCCGATCATCCGATCAGCAGCTATCTGATTAATCACATGGTCATTCAAACAGCACATTCAGTTTTCTTAAACCCGCTTACAAAATCTGATTATGAGATGCGATAAACAGAGCTGGAATTTAACTCAAGTAATCTGTGCTTGTGTACTCTTAATCTGATTCCTCTCAGACTCCTCCGTGTGCGCATGTCTAAAAGCTTGATTAAATTAAGGATTAAATATTCTTCACCTTCACACGGCTTCCCCGCCCTGGAAGAGAGAGGCTCAAGCTGGCTTCCTGTTCACAAGCATCTTATTTTAATTTCCCTGTTCCACCTTAAATGGTGGAAAACTTACATTCCGGTGCCTCAGTCTACCTGTCCAGATTCTTGTTTCAACTTTCTGGCCCTGAGGTGCCAGAATGCCGCAGAAGGACTACGTTTCCACAAGAATTTAAGGTGGAACTACTATCAATACGTTGAAATTGCAAGTTTTTGAACTGAGTTTAAGGTGGAACAGTAAAATCTGAGCAAGAAGCCAGACAGGTAAGCAAGCCTGAGGTGGTCTAACGTGTCTCAATACCATTTAAGGCGGAACAAGAAAAGTTCCTTTGTGAATTTAAGGTAGGACCACCATTTAAGGTGGAGCAGGATGAATGCGAACAAAAAGCAGGAGGCTGTATGGCACTACTGCACCATTTAAGGTGAAATGGAAAAGGTTCCAACAAGAGTTTAAGGTGGAACCACTACTTAAAAGGCAGAACCATCATTAAAGGGAGATGGAAATGATTAGAGCCATTAGGAGTCAAACAAGAATTTAAGGTGGAACTACCTTTTAAGGCAGAACGGGATAATTTGAACAAGAGGCAGACACCAGGATGGATCGACTTCGCCGTTTAAGGTGGAACATGAAAGTTAGCTATTGAAGTATTTAGGGTGGAACCACCATTCATAAGGTAAAAGCCCCATTCACAACTTGCAACCACTATTTAAGGCGGAGCGGGGTAAATACAAACAAAAAGCAGGAGCCTGGGTGACAGTACTGCACCATTTAAGGTGAAACGGGAAAATTCGACCCATTCATAAGGTGGAACCACCATTTAAGACGGAATAGGAAAAATGCCAATAAGAAGCAGGACCCAGAGGCAGCATTTAAGGTGTAATAGGAAACTTTGAGCACGTATTTAAGGTGGAACCGCCATTTTCAAGTGGGGAACGACCACTAAAGGTGGACCGGGAAAGATCGACCAAGAAGCTGACCCGTCCTGGAAGATGCTTCACACAGCCAAGCTTAGCTTACCTCCTCCACCGTCAGTGGCATGCATATCCTGTACTCTTTCATCAGCATGTTCCCCTCTGCTTGTGAGTGAACCAGGAGCGGGAAGTTGCGGAATCTCTGAATGACACTTCCAAAATTCCTAAAAAGAGGACAACAGAGCGCTACACTGAGCAGAACCTCAACTTTTACCTCAGCAATGCTAGCTCTGCGAGTTATGGCTAGTTCAATGTTAGCTAACAGTTTACGTTAGCCCAACTTACCTCACGCCTCCAGACCACAGAAGAGGAAAAAACAACGAGTATAAACGGCAGGTCTGTGTCGGTGGATTACCGTCCTGGCTGAAACGTTTCGGAGCTTGTTCGTGACACGAAGTACGGGTGAATAAAACGGAGGGCAAATAACATGACTCGGGAAGAAACGGTAACGGTACGCGGATAACGGTCAGGCTCAGCGCAGCGAACGTTAAGATTCGAATTCGAACGTTGGAGATTTAAATTTGAGAAAAGGCGGGAAAAGTACTTCTTCAGAAGCCCAGAACAGCCTGTTTCGGTGTCGGTCGTCCGCTCCTCATCTTCTGCGGTTCCACATACCGAAACGGCTCGGTTTCCCGGTCCGGGCAGAGGCTGCGGTTCGGCAGTAACGGTTGCGGTACCGGCCTGTTGTGTTTGCTTCTATTGAATAGCGCGTCTCTTGAACCTCCTCGACTTTATTTGGGTCGCTTTTCGGTCTTTTTAACGTTTCACGGGACGTTCTTTCGCTGCAGTGCAAGTGAGTGATAGTGAAGCGAGCCCGTTCACTCCCTCCCTCTCTCTGTCTCTCTCTCTCACTCGCTCGCTCGCTCGCTCACTCGCAGCACGAGGGGCAGGAAACCACGTCTCTTTTCCTCTCCGCCGAGGAGAGCTAACGGACTGCCCGTCACACTGAGGCTGAAGCTAAGCTGGCCCTAAAAGGGGACTTCCACCCGAATGTTCCAGATTTCTTCCCGTAATAAAGTGGTGGAGATGTAAACAAACTCGTTCAGCGTGGTCGGGTGTGAAATGCTCGAGCAGACGTACACACTCGGTTCGTATCAGGGACTGGTGACAGGAACCAGACGTCCACATCTCAGAGCTGAAGACACGTGTCTTCTTACTAAGCTAAATAAGATACCTATGTGTGTGTGGTAGACACGGTGACCCCCTGTACCACCACTGGGGAGAACTTCCGAGTCTCTACAATAAACCATTCCCCACCAAACCCACTCTGAATAAGTCTGCTTCGCACCTCCCCGGTTGATCTATGCAGGAATTCTAGAAATTCGTTGAAGTTCCCCTTTAAACACACATCAAAGAACTCAGACGAGCCATTAAACACGAACCGAACTGACGCGATTAGTAAACAATGACGAGCCCAACGTGAAGCCCGCCTACAGAGCGCCATCTGCTGGCTGGAGCGAGTAAACACAACAACACCACCAGCTACAACATGATCCCCTTACTTAAAAGACTGATGATGGTAAAATGGTAAATCTGCACTTATATAATAATATTAAATGCACTTGTATGTATGTACAAGGACAGTGTATAGGTTTAATACTTTTAAAATATGGCATATTAACAGAATAGGAATGTTGTGTTTATGGGAATGTTCCTCTAGTACATTTATGGCATTCTTATCCAGAGCTAATTATAAGGGTAGTCATGGTACAGATGGGCCAGTGTGGTGTTAGGAGTCTTGCCCAAGGACTCTTATTGGCGTAGCACAGCCACATCACCCAGACCAGGATTTAAACCCCAATCTCCCACATGTGGTGGCGGCTCCTTGGCAGGTAGCGGTGTTATCTGCTAAGCTACAACAACCAGTAGTAGTAGGCCACTATTCATATTCTTTCTTTTTTCCCTCTTTCTCTCTTTTTTCTCTCTCTCTTTTTTCCCTCTTTCTCTCTCTCTCTCTTTTTTCTCTTTCTCTCACTTTTTTTCTTTTTCTCTTTTTTTCCCTTTCTCTCTCTTTTTTTCTCTTTCTCTCTCGTTTTTTTCCTCTCTCTCTTTTTTGTTTGCTCTCTCTCTCTCTCTCTCTCTCTCTCTCTCTCTCTCTCTCTCCCCTCCAAAACATTGAATTCAGGTGTTCCAATCACGTTCATGGCCACAGGTGTATAAAACCAAGCACCCAGGCATGCAGACTGCTCCTACACACATTTGTGCAAGAAAGGGTCCAACCTGTGCAACCAGTCCAGTCATGTAATTTCCTCCCTACTAAATATTCCCAAGTCTACTGCTAGTAGTATTATAAGTGGAAGTGATTGGGAACAACGGCAACTCAGCCACAAAGTGGTAGGCCACGTGAACCAGCAGAGCGGGGTCAGCGGATGCTGAGGCGCATAGTGCGCAGAGGTCTTCATCTTTCTGCAGAGTCCATCACTACAGACCTCCAAACTTCATGTGGCCTTCAGATCGGCTCAGGGACAGGGTGCAGAGCTTCATGGAATGGGTTTCCATGGCCAAGCCGCTGCATCCAAGCAGAGCGCAATGCAAAGCCAGTGTCACTGAAGTGCTGAGAATGATCCACCACCCACATCCTACCTGCGCTGTGGTGGTCCTGTGAGGGTCCTGACCATTGAAGAACAGGGTAATACAGTATACAGAGAAACAGATGGACTACAGTCTGTACCTGTAGAACTACAGAGGGTCCTATATGGTCAGTGGAGCTGATAGGATGGACAGCGAGTGTAATCTTCATAACCTCCATAGGGAATTCTTCTATTCAATATTAAAACACAGACCAACATGGAAAAAAAATCTTTATTTCAATGACATAAGAAAATTACAAAGCCGTACAGGTCAATATCTTAACCCACTGACGTAGCCTACAAAGCGAGACTGAGCAAGAAACCTCTGGAAAACAAAAACACATATCAAATAAGCAAGGCCTGCAAAAACAAACGGGCATTTTTGCAACACTTGGGAAGTCGAGATATGACAAGGCATACATGTGTGTCCGAAAGAAAGCCAGAAATAATAATACTGCCCCGATTTCTGCACCGCCCGGTACACTTATTGGCATAACCATTTCTGATCCAGTTCTCAAACACAAAGTATAATCATGAGTGACCTCACTAGGAATTTATCTTCATTACTTTTCCTTCAGGAATACAAATCCACCTCTCGCAGAGGGATCATTCCGGATCACGCGCCTCAAAATCCTTACCACCAGCTACGATTAAGGCAAAATCAGGTTCGAATATATACGCAGAACTGAGATTTATCACTGCTGATTTAAAAAGATCAAGTATTAATCCAGAAATCAAGGAACAAACGACTCGGAAGGAGAGAAATCCATCCAGGAAAGATCTTCTCCCGTAAACGAGCCTTAATGACGTGTACACGCGTTTCGTACTTCAGTTTCACAGAAGCGAGAGGCAAATCAAACCCGGGTTAGCATGCTCCACGTAGCATCGCCATCAGTAGTGTATGGAGTTATATCAGCGTATGAGGAAGACCATACATAATGATCACAGTATCACGATACGTCCTCTCCTCAAGCCTCCGCCTTCCATCCAAGGCCTTAAAATCTCCGAAGCCTACCCGGAGTAGGCCTGAAAGAGAGCTCACAGAGCTCCGGAATTTCCCCAACTCGTGCCATAGTGATCTGGAAACAGTTAAATCAGCCTCAGCCTCGTGAGGCGGTTGAGGAAATAGTGCTAGTTCTCCTTCAAATCAGTTTACTTCAGGATAGTCCAGTTTGGCTAATCTGGATTGGACTGGGAATGTCATTGGTTTTTAGAGACACAAAATAAATATCAGGCAAAATGGCTTCATATACAATCATATCACCCTCCATAACTTCTCACAAGGAAATAAATCTTCATATATGCTCTTAATTTGTATCAAATGATAAACTGTACAGTAGCAGGAAAAGGCATTCGCTAGAATGACAGACTCAGACGCACCACATTCGATATTTCAGACCCTCGGCAGTCTGTATATATCAGGTAGAGGGTGCCTGTCATATACAGAAGCCTGAGCACACATGAGCTTGGAAATATGTGCATACGCTCTCAGACTGACAATAATTCAGAGTGGTGGTTGGGGGCAGGGGTTATTCTCCATAGCCCCTATAATAACCATAATGAGCCATTATAATGGAGAACTCCACCAGTTATGCCATTTGGGTATGGATATGATGTAAACAGAGTCATTCAGGGTGTCTGATGTAGAGTCAGAACGGTTCAGAGTGGTGCTGATGGGAACCAGATGTCTGGAGAGTTTAACCCCTATGCTGGATGATGTCATTAGGTGGCATTGTTTGACGATAGTATAGAGACGGTTTTGGTCCAAATGTGTTCCTTTAAATACATTCATGGTGGGGGGTGTGGTGAGGCACAGTAGCCCCACCCCCAGCATTACGCATACGAGCTCAGTGGGCACGTGCAGAAGCTTCACCGGTGGTTCTGACAGTGAATACAATAGCTACATTAGTGTTGTAGACTTAGTGACATCTGGTTCCCATCACCAACACTGTTTACAACTGAAGGCACCAACCATGTCACACCAAACCACCAAGAATGAGCCTGTTTACTTCTCAACCCCAGAATTATAAGAGTGGGGGGGTTCACCTTTAAGAGTCTAAGCTTGTGCTATTGAGTGAGCACCATTGTGCCATTGATCTCAAACAACCAGCCACAGTATGGTCAACTCTGTCACACGACCACCCCAGTCAGTTGTGTCCTGTGCGCTTGAAGCTCAGCCTTATAGGCAGGGTGCACGTCTCCACTACACATGAATCGGGTCACATCTCGCACCCTTTGGGCACATTCATATAGTGTTACATCATACGTCCTCGATAATCACCCACATAACCGCCGGAAAAGCGTGGATTAGCCATGACAGCGAAGCCCAGACAAGCTTTCGCTTTACTAATCAGCTTAGCCCCCGTTATAGATTTCCACCTCCTCTACAGAGCACAAACTTAATAAGGACATTTTCCTGCAGTTTTAGTGCACGGTGCTATAGGATATCAACAATAGAGCACGTACAGGCCACCGTGCCCCACCTTCACGTGTGAAATCAGGCAAATAAGCAGTAGTTGTGCAATAAAAGGTAAAGAGAAGCGTCTCTGTAGAGAACGGCGCACTTCGTCAAACCAACAAAAGACGCAATCTGGCCAGCGCCCGGGGCGTTTGCATAAGGCTGTATGTACCAATCGCACGCGCGAACGCAGATAAAACCCGAGTACTGGTGGGGAGGGGGGTAAATAGGCTCTACACGTTCGATTATCTGCACTTCAGAGAGCAGGTTCAGAGGGCACGTTCAGTTCACCCACTGTTTAGTTTGGCTAGCAGCTAACAATGCTTTTGCAATGTAAACCACCGAAACCTGATACTGATGCATAGGTGACAGACACAGAGTAGGGAGTTAACGCTGTAGCATATGTGTGATACTTAAAGCACAGTACAACACGAGTACCTACAGAGTACACCAGTACACCCGGCCTTCAGCTGGACTAGAGCATGTGTGCATTTGATGCTATAGCATTTTATTAAATACAGGGCCCATATACACACGCACACACACAAGCACACGCACACACCTTCGTAATATCATACAGTGCACCTTTGTGTCTTAACACACACACACACACACACACACACACACACACACACACACACACACCATTGTCCTTCTAGAACTATCTTCTTATGTCTGACATAACTTTCATTCTGGAGTATTCAGGCACAGTATGTGGTTGCAGGCAATCAGAACCAACCTGAACCCTTTAATCTCGTCACATAGCTGATCTCAGAACAGCAGGGAAGGCTAACTAACATCACTGTTTCCCAATCCCAGCCAATCTGGAAGGCATTCCAAAGCAGGGTAGCCAGGAAAATCAAAGACGAGTCCTGACCAGCAGAGCTGGGGGAGGTTACCATTGGTTAAACTTCATTCTTGGTTTGAAGGAACGGTTCAGTCGATCACTCGTATAGTCACCAATTAGCATGTAGCAAATGACATTGTGCTAATTACCGGCTTCCATTCTGTTCCTTAGAGCTATCTGGCTAAGTGAGGAATCCTGCTTTGGGAAACATCTGGTGCGGGTTTGAGGTTTCACCAGTTCCAACACACCAGAGCTCAGTATGAGTTTAATAACTTGACTGCAATTATTTATTGCCTCACGCAGTGACATGTTCACGCCCCAGCAAACAGAATTTAGTTTGTTGTTATGTTTACTTGATGTTCCTTACTAACACCTATAGGGGGCAGCAGTGAGTGGCGTTTGTTTATTTGAGGTTTATAAATGACTCCTATAGGGGGCAGCTGTTAGTGGCGTTTGTTTATTTGAGGTTTATAAATGACTCCTATAGGGGGCAGCAGTGAGTGGTGTTTGTTTATTTGAGGTTTATAAATGACTCCTATAGGGGGCGGTCGTGAGTGGCGTTTGTTTATTTGAGGTTTATAAATGACTCCTATAGGGGGCAGCTGTGAGTGGCGTTTGTTTATTTGAGGTTTATAAATGACTCCCATAGAGGGCAGCTGTGAGTGGCGTCTGTTTATTTGAGGTTTATAAATGACTCCTTTAGGGGGCGGCAGTGCGTTGTCAGGCACCTATTGGTCCAGTTGCGTGTTAGGCAGGGGGCTGAGCACTGAAGCGGGTGTTTTAGAGCAGGAACAGCACTGAAATGTGCAGAAGGGCTTCAGGACTGGCGTTGGGAAAAGTGCACAAGCCTATTAACGTCAGCCTCCACTGGTGCCACAATAAACCGGTAGGGCATAAACCAAGTCCTTAAACAATCACAGGTTCATATGCAATATCTCTACATAATAGGGCTGCACAATAATTCATTTCTGTAGCAATTCTGTAGGTGTTTTGATGAATCAAGGTTTCCATGTGATCCAACATGCAGATCAATATTTAACCATGTGACAGTCACGAGAGCATTTCTAATATAGGGCAAGGCGTACGACAATCACAATGTGTGTCAATGTAACGGCATTTTGGTTCCGTATTGTGCAGCCCTAACACGTACTGTTCGACCCAGTCCACCCAGTTCAATTTTCATCCCCATAGGTGCCCGTCGTCTTCCTCCCAGTTTCCAATGAGCACAGAGACTACATTACCACAATCACCCATCATCACCATCATCTCTCACATACACAGTCCACCCTCTCTGCCCAGACTTGCTTCTATATCTTCACATGTTTTTCCTCCCACAGGAACCATCCTCTTCATCATCACACCCTTCATTGATAAAGTAATTAAAGCAGCTAAGTGTCTTCCATGTTCTCCTCCTCGAACATGAGAACGAGACATCGTTGGCCCCAAGAGTGGACAGGAGGAACAAACCGCTCCCTCTTACCCACCAACATTAGCTCTCTGTTTGGCCATATACAGGGGCTGGTCCAGCCCTTCATGGACCCTCAGAAAGAGGAATGTCAGGCTCAGGGGCGTTTGCCGCCCCCTTGCTGTCCGTTAGTGTCGCGTCAGACCGGGAGTCCATGGCGGAATGCATGATGTGGAGCCACACGTCATCCATGTTTGGCATCACAAGGATTTTCTGCCGGAAAGAGAAGAAACAAGAATCCGTATTTGAGGTTCATGGTGTAACTATGTTTCAGGAAATTCCTAATAAACAAACACAGTCATATGCAAAAGTTTAGGCACCCCTGTAAGTATAATAGATGAAAATAATACATGTTCAGACAAAGACGTTCATCAGCGTTTCACTGGCTAGCCAGTGTTAGCGTTGCATGTTAGCTATAGCGATCGTTAATTAGGATGAGGCATCATTTTACTGGAGATGAGTTCGAATGTGAATTCTGCAGGTCAGTAGAAAACCACCACACCGGAGTGTTATTACATTATTAGAAATAACTTAAAACATCAATTCTGTAGCTGACAAATTTGATTCATAAGGTGGGCTTCTAACTCAAACCCTTGAGACAAAATCCCCCTCGTAAAGACTTTCTTCACGGTCTGCAGTTCCAGTTTACTTCTCCTAAGCGTTGGCAGGTTCATCTACTGTCTTATTACACATGATAAACTCGTGCACAGGAAGAACGTACAGTAACGGGCCCTGAAGGGATTATTTTTTTGTGGACCCCGGATTGCTTGCTCTGTGCATATGGAATGGTTAGTCTAATGTGAAAGCTGGTTTTGAGCCCAGGAGTGTCCCAGCGAACTGATCTGTGGTCCTCCTGAAATGGGTGGCCTGGGGTTCACTTCCAGTGTTCTGCTACTGGTGTTGTGTTTGGGGTTGCATGATTGGCTCACTTTGTGACCCGACTGTTTTAACACATCATGCTGCTTCCCTTTTCCACTTTGGAGACGTACCAACAGCATTCCGAAAATGTCTCGCACTCATTTCTCGCTTCTCATACGGGAACAGCTCCGTCTACATGGCAGACAGTGAAATGCCATGTATCCGAGGAATGCTCTTTGGTGCTTAAGTGCTTGTATCCAAGGATAACAATCGAAGCAATAAACTGATGAAGCTAATGCCTACCATTTTGACATCACATATGCAGGAAAGTGATGCATGGCATTGCATCAGTCCACAGTTAGGATGGAATTCTGGTGTGGGAACGGAAAACTACGAGAATTAATAATAATAATATAATAACTAATAATGAATGGGCCCAGAATGGGTCCTGGGTTGCGGACTCATATCTGGGACAAGTGTGGAAACACCCTAAGATATAACATACAGTGCACAGGCTTTCAAATATGGACCTTGAACCCAGTTCTGCTCCTGGATGTTTCAGTCACCGGTGGGTGTGCCACTACGTGGCCAATCAGTTACATCACAGGTTCAATTAATAACCAGTGACTTCAAAACACAGGAGGGCTTGAAGACATCCGAAACAGAGCAGGACGTCCTCAACACGTCTGCCAGACTCAGTCTGGTTCAGTGAGAGTAAATGAGTAACAGGTCTCTGAACTGGATTGTGCTCTAACGAGGCCTTACCTGGAACTCCTGCTCCAGTTTCTTTTCTATCCAGTCTGTTACATGTGCAAAAGTCACTTCTCTCTCTCCCAGTTTGGGACGAGCCTTCAGCTCCAGCAGAGGTGGACTGCGGAAGCCATACCTGAAAAGAAACACCATCCGGTATAGTTTAAAATGCTTCCAGTACTGACAGGGCTATTGTCACACCACTAGGTGGCAGCACAGTCACGAGAAACAGACAACGAAATGGCACAGGGTGACTGCTACCCCTGTAAGGATGTACCAGTGCACGCTTCCTGGATCTCCACAAGACCAAAAGCACAAATACACAAAGTAATAAAACACTGTTTTCTTTGATTTCTATACAATCAGACTTGGTAAATGTAACACCGCCCCCTAGTGTACATGTGATGTGCAAATACACTGGCATTCACAGTAACGGCAAACACTCAAGTACTCTGCTCCGAGATATTACAGAGCTTTGGGTCTATTTTTGGTAGACAGCAGTAACCGAAGAAATGACATTAAGATTCAAAGAAAAATTATTTTCTTTAAATGGTGTCATAAAATAACCAATTTATTTATAAAATTTATGAAATTTTACTTTTATGCCTCATTTGATCAAACAAGCTGCTATTTACACTGGGTGAACGTTTCATGATGAACGGACCAACAGAAATGGCCCAAAACTGCTTGGAAGGACGTCTGGTTCCATTGACTTCCATTCAAACTGAACAAGGTTCTTGTCCTCTCCTGAAAAATGCCATTTTGGAGATACCTGTTTTTCTTTGGACAGTGACGATATAAGTCTTGACTTTGCACTTCCCCCACCCCAGTACTTATGGACCATTCATCATGAAATTACCACACAATTTTAAGGACATTTTCGTGACATCAAAACTGAAAAAAACTCTGTCATGACTATTTTAGGCTGCTTGGTTGGTGCCCTGTGACCTCCTGTCTCAATCCAGACCCATCAAAATCATTAGAGTAGAGGTCAAAGACGGAGCATACCATATCCTGTCGGTGGGGGGAGGGGGGATGTTGACGGCCAGCGTTCCTTTGCACTCTTGAAGCTCTACCGTGAGCAGCAGCGGCGTGTTGGACACCTCTTCCATCTTCTTCTTGATGAACTCCGTCTCCGTCGCCTTCAGGAAGTACTTGTTCTTGGTTATCTTGTCCACGAATCTCATGATCTTGCTGGGTCTGTGGACTCCAGGGTACCTGGCGAGGAGAAACGGGATATGAAATTGCTTGTGAGTCTGAGGATGTATTAATACTAGAGCTTTAGAGCAGATTCATTCAACACCCCTCACACAGCTAACATTCAGCCTGCTCCTGCTTTCTGCAGCTTTGCAGATCCTCTCGTAGCCATGGCATTAAACCAGGCTGAGAGGCCAGAGGTCACCTGCACGCTGGAAAATGAGAGCTGGCATTTTGAGCCACTAGCTCTCTGCGACCTGACTCACCAACCACAGTATTCCACAATGTGGCCTGTGTCGCTCGGTTTCATGAATGCATCAACTGTGGATCACTCGTAAGGACAGGAGACAAAATGTCCAATAATGGACTCACTGGTTAGCCACTGGTCAGCTTGGTTTGTATACTGCCAGCTAAACTGCCTGTAAGGTTGAATAATTAAAGGCACTATACATCACTAAGTGTCATCCATCCATCATCTATAGCCCCATCTTAACAACCCCGTCACCTCTATCCTACCGACCCCTCCACCCAAACCCCCATCAAATAGTTCCCAACCATGCCTCCATGCTACCGGCTCGCCACCCATAACTCTGTCTTAACAGCCCTCACCCACACCCCCACCTTAATACCCCCACATCGACAGCCCCATCTTAACAACCTCCTCACCCATATCCTACCGACCCCTCCACCCATATCACCATCATATAGCTCCCACGCATGCCCCCATCTTATCGACCCATACCCTCTGTCTTAATACCAACCTCCCACCAGTAACCCATCTTACCAAATACCCCCATAACCCCTTCTACCGACCCCTCCACCCATACCCCTATCCTACAAACCCTCCACACCCCATCACACTGCCTCCCCACCCACACACCCATCAAATACTACCCCACCCAAACCCCATCCTGCCGACCCCTCCACCCATAACCCTATCCTACAAACCCCCCCACACATCACACTGCCTCCCCACCCACACATCCATCCCCCATCCTACTGACCCCTCCACCCATACCCCATCAAACAGTTCCCACCCATGCCCCCATCTTACCGACCCCTCCAACGGTACCCCTGCCTTAATACCGAGAGAGAGAGAGAGAGACAGAGAGAGAGAGAGAGAGAGAGAGAGAGAGAGAGAGAGAGAGAGAGAGAAAGAGAGAGAGAGAGAGAGAGAGAGAAAGAGAGAGAGAGAGAGAGAGAGAGAGAGACAGAGACAGAGACAGAGAGAGAGAGAGAGAGAGAGAAAAAGAGAGGGAGAGGGAGAAAGAGAGAGGAAGCAAGTTCATGAGAAAGGAATCTATAGCGGAAGAGGAAGTTAGGCCGACTCTTTACTCACCCCTCTGCTCCCAGGGGCATGTTTTTATCAGCTACATTCTCCGTCCCGTCGTCCTCATCAGAGGATCCGGCGCTGGACGACTCCTCATCGCTGTCGGCCAGGCAGTATGTCCGGGGTCTGTGCCTGAGAGTTAACAGACACACAGACAGTTAAACGTCCAGCGCAGCGACAAACAAGCGGCGTGATGGCCTTGAGGCAGAGAGAGGATCCCAGTCCAGTGCTCAAAGACCTGCAGCTTTAATGTACTTGTACCCTGTGATGCAATGAGAGATCCCGATTACCCACCAGGTCAGAACAAAACTACACGGACAGGTGTTGGGTCATCAAGCACTGGACATCGGATCTCTATAATATCAAATATCAAACTTTGCACCACAGGCACGGTCTACAGATGCGCTCAAACACACGGCATGCGGGTTCACACACAGCATACATGAAAACACCACTGAACACAAACATGCAGAAAATAATAATCCACTGTGGCTTCAGATTAACTCTAAAGGCCAGACTACGCTAACTGTGCGGAACTACTGACTGTATGGAGGCTCAAAATTAACAGACAAACGTATGGACTAATACAGCAGTTTCACCACTAGGGGGTGGCAGAGGGAGGCTTAAGGATCCGTGCCTGATACCCAGCTTTGGGGAAATGAGTGGAAATGAAGTTAACACCTCCACTACAGATTAACTGTGGCCTGTGCTACAAGTTAAAGCAGGTATGATGTGGGTGGTGGATCATTCTCAGCACTGCAGTGACACTGACGTGGTGGTGGTGTGTTAGTGCGTGTGGTGCTGGTGTGAGTGGATCAGACACAGCAGTGCTGCTGGACATCTCAGTGTCACCGCTGGACTGAGAATCGTCCACCAACCAAAACTATCCCGCCAACGGCGTCCTGTGGGCAGCGTCCTGTGGGTACTATTCTGTGGGCAGCGTCCTGTGGGCAGCATCCTGTGGGCAGCGTCCTGTGGGCAGTGTCCTGTGGGCACTGATAAAGGACTAGAGGATGACCAACACTGCACTGTGCAGCAGCAGATGAGCTATCGTCTCTGACTGTCCATCTACAAGGTGGAGCAGCAAGGTAGGAGTGTCTAATAGAGTGGACAGTGAGTGGACACGGTGTCTCAACACTCCAGCAGCACTGCTGTGTCTGATCCACTCACACCAGCACCACACACACTAACACACCACCACCACGTCAGTGTCACTGCAGTGCTGAGAATGAGCCACCACCCACATCATACCTGCTCTGTGGTGGTCCTGTGGGGGTCCTGACCATTGAAGAACAGGGTAATACAGTATACAGAGAAACAGACGGACTACAGTCTGTAGAGTCTGAGTGCTCCTGTATGGTCAGTGGAGCTGATAACGTGGACAGTAGGTGTGGTTTTAATGCTATGGCTGATGGCTGGTATACCGATGCTGCGCATGTACTCGCCTCCACCCTCACCCCATTTCTTTGGGCCCATCATTAAATGCGGATGTGGATAATGTGGATTACCAGGATGTTCCTATCCCGGTAAAACTGAAACAGGTGTGGTTCCGACAGCGGTGATACAGAACCAGAACGAAAGCTCCTTTAGGGAATCCGATCCTGAGCTGAACGGGATCCAGGGGAAATAATTCCGCCCTGGACCGCTCCGTTTTCTTCCTCCTCGATTTAATCCTTTTCTCGTTGCAACGTGGTTTCCATTGTTTTCTGACTGAACTGAACCCTGGCCCAGAGGATTATGGGTAAATCCTAAACGTGGGAGAGGGGAACGGATGGAGCAAGGACAATAGCATGCAGGAATGCAGTTTGAAAGGGGAACAGAACCTGACGGACACAATCATGCAGCACATGCAGTCCACAGCAAGGAGCAAACACATCTCTCCATCTAACGAAGCTCCTCTACGAAGGCACAGAGTTACTCACCAGGACACAGAGAGAGCGAGAGAAAGAGGGGAGAAGCAGGAGACAAAGCAGAGGAGTGGTTATTACCCCATAGCAGAGCACAAACAAGCACACATCTCTGCAGAAACAGGCCATTAAAGCCAGTTTTCCCACATTAACCGTCTACACATTCCCATTTTACCCCTAACCATGATGCTAAGTGTGACCTACTGTTAGCCATACAAACGCACAGTACACGGCTGAGTGTTGGGTTTAATACTGAGTAATAAAGGTGGACAATTTTCTCATCCTGTAGCTACAATCAAGTTCACCAGTCATCATCCTCACTGGGACGAGAAATCGAAGCCTTCATACAGGCTGTCCGGACCCTTTTACACTGTAACCCAGCCCCTCTATAATCAAATTCCCGCTATGCCTCTGCCTTCCTTTCGAAGCAAGATGTATATTGTACGGTGGCCGAGAAAGCCCAGCGCACTGCAAGTTAAAACGCGCTGCAAAGTCTCAAAACACGAGCATCAAAATGACACGACTTGCACAACATTAGCCAAACGCGCTGCAAGATCTGAAAACACAAGCATCAGAATGGGACCGCTTCCAAACCGTTAACCGAACGCGCTGCAAAGTCTCAAAACACACGCAGCTTCCACAACACGACGGAAGTGTTTCCGGGGGACACTGAAAGTGGACGGACCCGTTCGAGAGCGGGCTGCGTGGGCCTGGACGTAGAGCCGAGGCAGCCCCAGTTCCAGCAAAAGTCTAATCTGTATATTAATGAATATTCAGACGGGTTATTGGCCGGGTTCTCGTGTTTATATTTCTCTACGTCCAGGTCCACGCAGCGCTCTCTCTAACGGGTCCGTCCGCTTTCAGTGTCCCTCGGAAACACTTCCGTCGTGCTTTGGAAGCTGCGCGTGTTGTCAGTGTTTGCTGCGCGTTTGAGACTTTGCAGCTCGTTCGGTTAATGGTTTGTAAGCGGTCTCATTCTGATGCTGGTGTTTTCAGATCCTGCAGCGCGTTCGGCTAATGTTGTGCAGGTCGTGTCATTTTGATGCTCGTGTTTTGAGACTTTGCAGTGCGCTGGGCTTTCTCGGCCACCATAATATTCGGTCTGGATAAGGTCTGTGAAGTTCACAACACCACATCCGGAATGTAATTCAACTGGTTTGGAGCCTTCAGCTGCTTATCCGCAAGAGATCTTTGGCTCCTTGCCAACACGCACCAGTGTGTTTGCAGGTGAGCTTGTTTTGATGTAGCCGTGTTTTGAATAAGGTCACACTGACACCATGTTTAGTGATCTCCCCTGTGATGTTCTGGGGAAATGGGTTCTTTGGTTGAGGTGAGCCTACACCGAGCTGCTGGACAACCAGGTTTCGCCCTGTGCTCATCATCTTACCAAGGAACCTGACGTTCGTATCCTGGTATTCCAAGATGACCATTCTCACGTTCACAGGGCTGCACATGTGAACATCTGGGCTGCTCTGATCCGTTTGGAGATCAGTGGGATGACCTGGAACGACCAGTGAAACGCCAGGGAAGGCATCCACCAAACCTGGACCAATGGACCAACACTTCGATGTACGAGTGTCTGAACATCGATGTGGCCTACATGCAGAAACTTGTCCGGTCCATGCCCAATCCAGTCACAGCTGTTGTTGGTGCTGGTGGAGGTGTTACATGCTCGTAGGGACGTTTCAGTCACGGGACGCGTTTTTAGTCCGGTGAGCCTAACTGGTTATTCTGTATGTCAGTTTAAGAGGAACTTCCTGTTACAGCAGCCGGTTCCTGGCAGAACAATAGCCCACCTTTGTGCTGAGTCGGCATTAACCAGTCACATACACCATATACAGACGTTTTCCTGGTATGCTTCCCATCATTATCAGGAACAGGAGAATGCATACCTCGACTGACATGATTGGCAGTTGTTGATGAGCAGGAATGGGATAACTGGGTGCAGAAAAATCAGGCGGCCATAACAGGCACTCATACAATACAGGCTACACGTGAAATATATAATGCTTGGATAAACGGGAACCAAAATTTAAAGATTCTACAAAAAAACTCCCAGATTTTCCTGCCCTGACCTTCCATGTCTGGAATTGGGAAATCCGTGGCTGGTGGGAACCCTGTTAACAGTGTAGAGCTGGGTACGGTTAAAACGTTTCAGTAGTGATACCGATCCCTTCATTTCGATAGCAATTCCTGAGAGTCACTTTTCCCTTTTCCCTAATATTCCAAACTGGAAGTGGGTGTGCCTTAAATGAGAACTCAATGTGATATGCCGAAAATGGAAAAGCGGACTGTAGACATAAGGGTACTGACCTTCATACCTCACAGTGCACATTTTTGGGAAATACAGGTCTACTGATTTACGGATGCTATGGGTAACTACGGAAGTTCGGAACTGCACGACAGAATTTCTGGATGTTCAGTACTGACGGATTTCAGTCGGTGTTGAGACTCAGCCCTACTGCTGTGTGTGATGTGCTGATCATACCCTTCTTTTCCAAACTCTCCGAGACCCTCTCCCTCCTTTCCCAGACGGGACAGGTTCATCTTTGTCTCCAGAGTCATGAGGAACGAGCCCTTATAGGAAATCTCCAAATCAAACCACAGACCTGTGAGACAGAGAGAGGGAGAGAGAGAGAGAGCGCAAGAGAGAGAGAGAGAGAGCGCGAGAGAGACGGAGAGAGAAAGAGAGAGACAGAGAGAGACAGAGAGAGAGAGAAAGAGAGAGAGAGACACACAGAGAGAGAGACACACAGAGAGAGAGACAAAGAGAGACATCAACAGAGAGAAAGAGAGAAGAGAGAGAGAGACAGACAGAGGAAGACAGACAGAGAGAGAGACAGAGAGAAAGAGAGAAGAGGGGGAGGAGAGAGAAAGAAAGAAAGAGAGAGAGGGAGAGAGAGAGAGAGAGAGAGAGAGAGAGAGAAAAGGAAAGAGAGAGTGATAGAAAGAGAGAGACAGACAGAGAAAGACAGACAGAGAGAAGAGAGGGGGAGAGAGAGAGAGACAGAGAGAGAGAGAGAGAGAGAGAGAGACAGAGAGAGAGAGAGAGAGAGAGACAGAGAGAGAGAGAGATAGAGAGAGAGAGAGAGAGAGAGAGAGAGAGAGAGAGAGAGAGAGGGAAAGAGAGAGAGGGATTGGGATAATAAATAAACAAATGGCTGAAATTCCAGCATCTAAGAGATCCCCCCGGTCTGTTCTCTTATTTCTGATTATTTACAATTCTCCCTGGGTCCCCCCCTCTCCCCACTGTGGGGGCTTCTCCACTGACGGACCGCCGAATGAGTCTGAGCACAACAGGGGGCAGAATTAACTTTAGCAAACTGATCTGATTCTCTACAGAAAACAGTGGGGGGTAAAAGAAAGAGAGAAAAGAACAGGGAGAGAGGGAGAGGGAATATTCCAGAAGTCCTTTGAGGAGGGAAAGCAGCTGGATCTGTGGTGTGGATCCTCCTGGTGAACAGTCGGGGGTCCCAGGCAGCAGGGAGTGGGGTCTGTGTGTGAGCTGATAGCTTTCATATTCAGCTCTGAGCAGTGTTTAGTCACCATCCACCTTATAAAGTCAGGGCTGGGCAATACCTGCACTCGGCCACCGGGGGGCAGCATGAGCAGGATGACTGGAGCACACCCACTACAGCCAACTGTTAGAAACGACTTGGAAGAAGAAGAATGCAAAACAAGGACATCACTGTTTTCCTGTTCATCTACACTCATCCATCCATCCCTCACTATCTATCTATTCTCCATCTCTGGCTTTTATGCATCCATCCATCCATCCATCCATCCATCCATCCATCCATCCATCTATCTATCTATCCATCTATCTACCCATCCATCTATCTATCCATCCATCTATCTATCCATCCATCCATCCATCCATCCATCTCTCTCCCATGTCCTGTTTGTTTCTGTCTATCCATGTATTCATCCATCCACTTCTCCACTGCTTCATCTGTGTTTGCATCCATCCATCATCCATCCATCCTGTTTATATATTAATTTCTAATCATCAATCTACTTATCTATTTGTCCATCCATCCGTCTGTCTATCTATCCATCATTGATCTATCAATCTATCTATCTATCCACCATTGATCTATCTATCTATCTATCTATCTATCTATCTATCTATCTATCTATCTATCTATCTATCTATCTGCCATTTATCCATCCACTGCTTCATCTTTGTTTGCATGCATCCATCCATCCACATCTATGGATGTACATATCTAGCTACCCATCCATCCATCCATCCATCCATCGAAACATCTACATTTCAGTCCATCCATTTATCTATCTATCCATCCATCTATCCATGCACCTATCCATCTATTGGTATATCCATCTGTGCATCCATCAACCCCGTCTCCTTCTCTCTTAGATCCTGTTTCTACCTCCCACCAACATGCGATCGGATCACGTTCCGGTTCAGGATAGACCCATGAGATCAGATCCAGATCCGGATATGACCCCGAGGTGTAACCATGCTCCTGGAGCTACTCGTCCAGCGAAGCCGCTACGCCCGAGAGCACCGCTCCTGCAAACCGAGCACCTCGTGTGCTGCTCTTCGTCCCCGAGTCTGTTGTGGCTCTCCATGACAGCCTCATTCAATAAAAGGTGCGGTGTTGTGTCTCTCGGCGAGCGGATTCAGGCCGGTCCCTGCTGCTGCTCTCGTGTTCCACGCGCCCAAAAGAATCAGAGCTGTCACACGGGGACGCGGTTTCGCAACAGCATTAGTCAGAGTCAGCGAGAGCAGGCCAGCGAGAGGTCACAAGACTACGCCAACACATCGGAGCCCGCACACAGCACAGGGCTGATGCAACAGCCTGCTCTATACCGGAGGAGAAGTGTCTGACTCACTAAACGACTCTCAGGGCTCCTGACTGAGCGCCGCTGGGTCTCAGTGCCACGGTGAGGGGTCCGGCAAATAAACGACATGTATTATACAGGGGGACCAAATATTAGTCTGTGTCTGTTGGTCCGTTCATCATGAGATGCTGAGACAAGGACAAACAGGCAGACAGCGTTCAGCTATAACGGTGAGACTGTACACTCATCCATCAACTGTGATAATCCATCTCACACAGTTCCTGCAGATGGTGCGGTAGGGGTGGAGGTGGAGCGACCACAGGCCTTCTGGACGTGTGACAACAGACCGTTCATCTCGGTGCTGACCACGGTGCCTCCACACACGGATTCGTTGGGCGTCTCCACCAAGACTAAAGCGGGACTCGTCACTGAAGATGACCCGCTGCCATTCTGAGTCACTCCATGCCAGTCTGGTACGACACCACTGCAGTCTTTGGTGACGGTGACGTGGTGTTAAGGACAGTCGTGGTAACGGTCTGTGTGCATGTAGTCCTGCGTGGTGCAGCCGTCTGCCAATGGTGCTGCACTAACAGGACGGCTCATGGAGGACACCACTGCTCGCTGGCTGTCCAGAACCGTGGCTGTTGGGTCAGTCAGGTACGGAGATAAGGCCCGCCCCTGCTTACGTCACACATGCTTTGTTCTCACATCACCCCTCTCTCCTTCTCTACTCACACTCTCTCTCTACTATTTCTCCTTCCATCTTTGCTCTCTCCCCTTCTTCCCATTTTCTCCGTCCGTCTCCACTCACTCTCACTTCTTCCTCCGTCTTTCCGTTTCTCGCTTTCATTCTCCACTTATTCACTCTATACTTTATTTCTTCTTCCCTCTTCACTTTCTCCCTTATTCCCCTTCCCTCTCTCACTCTCACTTGCTCACTCTCTCCCACACACTACTTGGTCTCCTTCCCACTGCACTCTCTCTTTTCCATTCTTAATCTCTCTCTTCTACTGCCCCCTTTCTTTTTCTCCCTACACATCCTTCTCTCACTTTCTCTCCTTTCCCTACTCTCTCTTTCCACCTCTTGTTCTCTCCTTCCCTTCTCTCTCTCTCTCCCTCCCTCTCTCTCTCCCTCCTTTTCCCACTCTCTCTTGCTCTTTCTATTCTCTCCCTCTCTCCTTTTCCCACTCTCTCTCACTCTTTCTCTCTTCTCCCTCTCTCCTTTTCCCACTCTCTCTTGCTCTCTCTCCTTCCCTCTCTCCCTCCTTTTCCCACTCTCTCTTGCTCTCTCTCTCCCTCCCTCTCCCTCTCTCCCTCCTTCTCCCCCTCTCCTTTCCCACTCTCTCTTGCTCTTTCTCCCTCTCTCCCTCCTTTTCCCACTCCTCTCCTCCCTTCCCTCCCTCTCTCCCTCCCTTTCCCACTCTCTCTTCCTCTCTCTCTCCCTCCCTCTCTCCCTCCTTTTCCCACTCTCTCTTGCTCTCTCTCTCCCTCCCTCTCTCCCTCCTTTTCCCACTCTCTCTTGCTCTCTCTCTCCCTCCCTCTCTCCCTCCTTTTCCCACTCTCTCTTGCTCTCTCTCTCCCTCCCTCTCTCCCTCCTTTTCCCACTCTCTCTTGCTCTTTCTCTCTTCTCCCCCTCTCCTTTCCCCACTCTCTCTCGATCTTTCTCTCCTCTCCCTCTCCCCAAACTGACTGTTGTTGGAGAGTTAAAGCAGCCAGGCCTCGGTGAAGACAGAACCCCTCTCCTGTTCACTGCCCAGCCCCTCCAGGCACTGTGTGGTGTTTCACCGCTAACAGCTCTCTGTGGAAAAGCTGTTTACAGCAGGTTGTAAATAAGCCCCACCCAACTCACCTTGGTGGTCCACGGAGGGCTGAGAGGCCCAGAGGATTCTCGGAGTGCACACGCCCATATCCAGCTCGGTCAGAGTCAGCTCGTTCATGAAGTAGGGTAACTGCGGAACACAAAAGCACAGCGGTAAGACAAAGCCGGTTTAACAGTGACAGTTCTGAAGAGCCCGTAAGGTGGGTTGGAAATTCGGCATTCCGGAACATTCCAGTTTATTTACGCATAGTACTCAGAGTCAATCACTGCAGACCTTCAAACTTCATGCGGCCATCAGATCAGGTCCGGAAACAGCTGCATCCAAACCTTACATCACCAAGGACAATGCAAAGTGTCCAAGGTAGTGGTGTAAAGCTCCGCCACTGGACTCCAGAGCAGTGGAGACGTGTTCTCTGGAGTGACCAATCACGCTTCTCCGTCTGGCAATCTGATGGACGAGTCTGGGTTTGGCGGTACCAGGAGAACGGTACTGGTCTGACTGCACTGTGCCGAGTGTAGAGTTTGGCGGAGGTGGTAGTATAGTGTGGGGGTGTTATTTAGGAGTTGGGCTCCGCCCCTTAGTTCCAGTGAGAGGAACTCTTAATGCTTCAGCCAACCAAGAGACTGGACCATCTCATGCTCCCAACTTTGTGGAAACAGCTTGGGGACTCCTGTTCTTCCTGTTCCAACATGACCGCACACCAGTGCACAGAGCAAGCTCCATAAAGACATGGATGAGCGAGTCTGGTGTGGAGGAGCTGGACTGGCCTGCACAGAGTCCCGACCTCAACCCGATAGAACACCTGTGGGATGGATTAGAGTGGAGACTGAGAGCCAGGCCTTCTCGTCCAACATCAGTGTCTGACCTCACCAATGAGCTTCTGGAAGAATGATCAGAAATCCCCATAACACATTCCTAACCCTTGTGGAAAGCCTTCCCAGAGGAGCTCCGGTTGACCACTGCAAGAAGCCAATTTTGTTCGACCGACTGCATGTGGGACGACTGAGTAAATCTGATTTCTGAAACTGCTGCTCGCCTGGTTTGAACTTTCAATTGTATTATCAGCTTTGAACCCCACCACAGACCTCTCCAGCTGCCGGCCCCTCTAGCATTCTGAGTCAACACGATGAGCCACTAATGGAGATCTCAAAAGGCCATGTTTGACTGGGTGAGTGTTCGCTAATGCGCACTGGTCAGTCAGAACCTCTAAACAGAAGATAAGACAACACAGGCTATCAGAAGTAACCCAGGCCCGGGTTCATGCGGCTACCCTCGAGGGCCTCGTTAAAACAGCCACTCAAACAGAGTCACTGACATTTACTTTCTCCCTGCCTTCTTGTGGATTGGGAACAGGGTTGGGAACACAGCACGCCAGCTGAAACTGCCTGTGGAATTTTGGTGGCTAGAGAAAAAGATTTTGCAATGTACACTGAAGAATTTGGCATTTGGCAAGCGTAATGGAAAAAAAGGGGAAACGATCAACTTGAGATAAGGCTGAGCTGAGGGAATTTACACCAGCTCTGAAGGGAAGCAATGTGTGTAAACAGCATACAGGTATATGGAACACATTTTCTGATAACAGGCTCCATAGAAGGAGCGATAAGCCCAGCTGAGAGGCCCAGAGGATTCTCGGAGTGCACACACCCATATCCAGCTCGGTCAGAGTCAGCTCGTTCATGAAGTAGGGTAACTGCAGAAAACTGTTCAAAATAAACTAAAATTATCAACAGAGTGTGAAGAAGTAACAGCTTTGGCGGCATGGCGTAAATGTATCATTTCGGAGAGATCTCTCTTGAAGTTAGCATGCTCAACAGCTAGCCCCGGCCCATCCTGTCTCACAATACCACTTTGTACCTGACGAGGCGATCGCAAGTCAGTGTAGTGCTGTAGGAGTGGAATCAGTCCAACATGAGAGGGTGAAGAAGCAGCTCTGCTGCCCGGACGGCGTATCCCAACCTCTTATCAGCCATGCTGGAGGAGCTGCTCCCAGTTAGATCGTTTAAGGGCAGGTAGCCAATGAACGGAGCAGTAAACACAATGATGGCTGAAGCTCTTGGTGAGCGACCACAACAGCCTGCTCTTGGCAAGAACCAACGATCAGCAGCAAACAGAAGAAGCAGTGATGTAAATAGAAGTAGAAGAAGGGTTAACACTGATCCAGCTGTCCACCGCTGGAGACGGACTTGGAGAGTGAAGGGAGGAGGTGATACTGAACTCATCACGGCTCTTCTAGACTAGCTGGTAAACGGCTGCTAATGCTAACACTGAGAAGGATGGACTGTACGGTCCCTAGCTTTGAACCCTAGAAGTGGACCCCGCAGTGTTCTGGTGATGTCGCCCCCTGTTGTATAGAGTATGAATCTGACAGGCTGCATCATTTATCGTTTTATAACTTGCTCTTTAAACATGGTCTATTTTCGGAGGTCATTCGCTCCAACTGAACCAAATTCAGCTTAATTACATGGTGGAGATGTAAACAAAGTCATTCAGAGCAGGTGGTTGCTCCACATTGTAGCCTGTATGTTCTACCGCACTGCTGTTATCCTGGATTGTGATGAACGAGGTTCCCTGCCCAATAAATGGTCCCCAGTACACTGCAATGGCTGTCTCCCACTTGGCTTTCTCTATGCAGGTCGGGGCAAGTAGCTAACCTCCTGTTGCATCTCTCTCCCCAGGAGCCTGGTTGGGGTAGCTCAGTGGGTAACACCACTACTCAGGGTGCCACCTCTCTCTGGGGTTCGAATCCCGGTCTGGGTGACTATGCTGAGCTACACCAATAAGAGTCCTTGGGCAAGACTCCTAACACTACATTGGCCCACCTGTAATCATTAACCGTGTAAGTCGCTCTGGATAAGAGCGTCAGCTAAATGCCATAAATGTAAATGAGCCTTTACCCAGCCACCCAAATTCTCTATAGCTGGGGTTGCCAGATAGTGCACTTATAGTTTATATATCCCAGGTATAGTGCTCTTCTAGATGTTTGGGCAGCGTCTGAGCTCATGGAGAGTCTTAAACTAGCTGGGAAACATTATCCAACGGAACACTAAGCGTGGCTGTAGGCCGCTCTGGATAAGATGCCTTAAATGTAAATATATAAAACACAATTTCATACGTAACTACTTCAAATTGGTTTGTTTAATTAAGCACAAAGTCAAAAAATCTCTGGTGGATGAATTCTGTTGTCATGTCTCATATCGTCACTGCCCCAACTAAACAAGCATCTCCAAAATGACAACTTTACAGGAGAGGCCAAAAACCTCATTTAGCTTTAATGTAAGTCAATGGAACCAGACGTCATTCCAAGCTGTTTTAGGCCATTTCTGTTGGTCCGTTCATCATGAGATTTTCACACAGTGTGAACAGCAGCTTCCAGGTTCAAACGATGCATAAAAGTAAAAATCTACAAAAGACCCAGAAAGTCCAGATTTAGTTCTGAAAAGACTGTGCACACTGAAAGATGACAACAGCTGTGGATAGTGGTTATGTAGGTACAGGCAAACAGACTCACCCTGATTTTACTGAGCTTCATCTGGATCTTCTTGGACACCCAGTCAGCCCAGTGCTGCTCTCTGAGGAAATCCCACGCAATCCGGCCAATCAGAGCATTCACCCAGCAAACAGGCCCCTCCTCTTTTACTGGGTCATCTGGCAACTGATGGAAAAACAAGACCAGGGATCATTGCTTTCCAACAGGACTGGACGTTTGAGCTCACAACACTCTCATACTCATTTAAATATAAACAAACAAACAACAAATATCTGCTTCAACGAATTTACACCGGTAACTCCACGCAGAACTGCACCGTGCCAAATTCAGAGACCAGCCTTTCATTTATTTCATTTCCTGTAAGAGAGATTTCTGAATGAATTCACCATTCATATTCCCACCAGTCACTTGGTGAGGTGACCTCCCTTTATCTGCACTCACTGTCCAGCTTATCAGCTCCACTGACCATATAGGACACTCTGTAGTTCTACAGGTCCAGACTGTAGTCCATCTGTTTCTCTGTGTACTGTATTACCCTGTTCTTCAATGGTCAGGACCCCCACAGGACCACCACAGAGCAGGTATGATGTGGGTGGTGGATCATTCTCAGCACTGCAGTGACACTGACGTGGTGGTGTGTTGGTGTGTGTGGTGCTGGTGTGAGTGGATCAGACACAGCAGTGCTGCTGGAGTGTTTAGACACCGTGTCCACTCACTGTCCACTCTATTAGACACTCCTACCTTGCTGCTCCACCTTGTAGATGGACAGTCAGAGACGACAGCTCATCTGCTGCTGCACAGCTGGATAGTTTTAGTTGGTGGACGATTCTCAGTCCAGCAGTGACACTGAGGTATGTACACACACCAGCAATACTGCTGTGTCTGATCCACTCATACTATGGGTGTCCTGACCACTGAAGAACAGGGCTAAATGAGCTAACACACTGACTACAGTCTGTGCCTGCAGAACATCAACTGAATGTGTTTGGGATTATTTGGATGGTGAAAAAATAAAAGCTAAACCAACTTCTAGGACTGAACACTAGAGGTGTGTGAAAACTGTCACTGTTTTGACCGGAAGTTAAATTTAGATAAAATTTTAAAATCTCTAAATAACAGAATCCTTTTTATCCAACTTATACAGGATCTCACCTTTTTGGACACCCCCGGGCTGCTGTGTGGGCTCTCTCCAGGGCTGGCGGCCCGGCTACATGCTGTAGGGGGGTTGATGTAGTTGGCCATGTAGGTGCTGTACTCCAGCAGAGGCTTTAGTTTGGCACTCGCACCCGTCTCTCTTTTAGAAGCCTGAGAGGACAGCAGCTCGTCCAGACTGCTCCTGCTACTGCTGCGGCTGTGGGACAGCACTGGAGCTGCACAGACAGACACAGACAGACACAGAGAGACACAGACAGACGCAGAGAGACACAGACAGACGCAGAGAGACACACACAGACACACAGAGACACACAGACAGACACACAGAGACACACAGACAGACACACAGAGACACACAGACAGACAGACACACACACACACAGACAGACACACACACACACACACACACACACACACACAGACAGACACAGACAGACAGACACAGACAGACAGACAGACACAGACAGACAGACACAGACAGACACAGACAGACACAGACAGACAGACACAGAGAGACACACAGAGACACACACAGACACACACAGACAGACAGACACACACAGACAGACACACACACACACACAGACAGACAGACACACACAGACAGACACACACACACACACACACACAGAGGCAGACAGACACACACAGACAGACACAGACAGAGACACAGACAGACACACACAGACAGACACAGACAGACAGACACAGACACACACACACACACACACACACAGAGGCAGACAGACACACACAGACAGACACAGACAGAGACACAGACAGACACACACAGACAGACACAGACAGAGACACAGACAGAGACACACAGACACAGAGAGACATAGCGACACAGACAGACAGAAAGACACACAGACAGACAGAAAGACACACAGACAGACAGAAAGACACACAGACAGACAGACACACACAGACAGACACACACACAGACAGACACAAGCCTTTTATTACTAGTTACAGCAGGCAGTACTAAGTCATTTGCACTAAAAAGAGTATTTTATAGACGCAGCCTCTGAGGATATGAGAGAGTTATACGTTATTGTCATTGTATCTCCATCAGGACAGTCTTTCAGACCCAAACATCGAGCCAGACCTGGTTTTTGAGCCTGTACGTGTGATATTAATACATAAAGAAGTTTGACCTGGTCCATAAAAAGACCTGTGAACTCTGACCCCAGGGCTCTGTCTTTTTGAATCTTTACATGAGGCTTGAGGGGTGATTCACAGCAGCCCACACACATCTTTAGCTGGCCCCGAGCTTCTTAACGGCATAACAATATGTCATTGAGGCCCTGAAACCACATACGCAAGCCTCAGTAGTTAGTCTGATACAGCCCTATGTGAACCTGGTGGCCATAAGCTCTTTATCTACACTGTAGATCCGGGAAAAGAGGCACGTCTCACACTCACCACTCTTGCTAACAGGCAGGCTTGCCGTTTTCTTTGCCGCTTCAGATTTAAGCTTTGAGGCTAGCAGAATTCTCTGGAACCATTCCTCCTTCTCCCGCCCTGTTCTTCCAAACAAATACACCGTGGGTGGCTCTCTGTCCAAACCGGCTTTGCTTCCGTCCTGCGAGTTCACAGAGAAGGCCCTTCTGGGCTCCACGGTGGTGTCTGCATGTTCCTTTTCTTCATAAGCTCCTTCTGCTTTGGACATGAAGTGGTCTTGCTTTGCCAGCTCGATGCATATAGGGTACTTCTTGTTCCACACACGCTTTCTGGCAAGACCCGGGGGCACCAGGGAAACCTGGAGAGAGCGGAGATATCAGATCAAATCACATTAGGCATCAGGTGCAAGGTGGAACACGGCCCAGGGCCATGGCTGTAGTTTATGTGTGTAAAAGAAGAACACGGTGTCCAGGTCCTTTATTCAATACAGTGCGGCGAGCAGCAGCTGTGACAACAACCAATCAGAACTCAGAAGCCATATAGCATCCAATCAGCACTAAGTATCTGTAAAACCAACCAGGCAGTACTCAAAAGCCATTATGCCAACCAATCAGCACCCACTAGTTCGAAATAACAGCCATCACCAAGCAGAACTCAGTACCTGTAAAGCCAACCAATCAGCACTCAGTACAATAACTCCAACCAATCAGCACTCAGTAGCCATAGCAACAACCAATCAGCACTCAGTAGCCAGAGCACCAACCAATCAGAACTCAGTATCCATAATGCCAACCATTCAGCACTATGTAGCTATAACACAAACCAATCAGCACTCAGTAGCCATAACACCAACCAATCAGCACTCAGTAGCAGTAACACCAACCAATCAGAATTCAGTAGCAACAACACTAACCAATCAGCGCTCAGTAGCCATAACACCAACCAATCAGCACTCAGTAGCAGTAACACCAACCAATCAGCACTCAGTAGCAATAACACAAACCAATCAGCACTCAGTAGCAGTAACACCAACCAATCAGCACTCAGTAGCAGTAACACCAACCAATCAGCATTCAGTAGCAACAACACTAACCAATCAGCATTCAGTAGCAACAACACTAACCAATCAGCACTCAGTAGGAGTAACACCAACCAATCAACACTCAGTAGCAGTAACACCAACCGATCAGCACTCAGTAGCAGTAACACCAACCAATCAGCACTCAGTAGGAGTAACACCAACCAATCAGCACTCAGTAGCAGTAACACCAACCAATCAGCACTCAGTAGCAGTAACACCAACCAATCAGCACTCAGTAGGAGTAACACCAACCAATCAGCACTCAGTAGGAGTAACACCAACCAATCAGCATTCAGTAGCAATAACATAAACCAATCTGCAATGAGTACAATAACACCAACCAATCAGCACTCAGTAGCAGTAACACCAACCAATCAGCACTCAGTAGCAGTAACACCAACCAATCAGCACTCAGTAGCAGTAACACCAACCAATCAGCACTCAGTAGGAGTAGGAGTAACCAATCAACCAGTAGCAATCAGCACTCCATGAGCAGTAGCAACACACTTAACCAATCCAGCTTCACGTACCATTGCAGTCAGTGAGGTCACAGATTTTCTGGGCTGATGAAGGAGGGGGTCTACTTTGGGCACTCGTAGTCAGTAACACTCGCCCAATCGGCACTCAGTGATGTTTTTACTGGGTTTGGAGATGCGATCAGAGTCCCAACCGTAACAGTAAATCCTTTCCTCCAAATCAGCCACTCAGTCTAACGGTAGAAACACTGAGTGAGTCAGGGTCGCATGATACGTCTCTGGGTCGTAGTTAGAAATCTCATTCATCCAACCCTGCGGGCAGTGAGTAAACAAACTGGATGATTCATGTTCACAGCAGCTAGGCATGCACAGTCCTGATTAACACACCTAATGAAGTGTTAGTGGGTGGTTTGTCCTCTACTGTTTCGAAGCACCATAAAAGAAGAAATCACGTTTTAAACAGATCAAACATCAAATAAGGGTCGTGACTAATAGGCCTGCGTATTCCCAAGAGATGGACCAATCAGCATTCCAGCACGATCAGCCATGTTATCCTGGTTCACATTCCGCAACAGTAGTACACAGTCTAGGAGCATGGGGACACGGATGATCACCAGATGAGAGCTTAATCAGTGTAGATTTAAGGTGGAGGATTTAAGGTGGTCCAATCTGTACTCAGTAGCTCTAAACCCAACCAATCAGCGCTCAGTAGCCATAAACCCAACCAATCAGCGCTCTGTAGCCATAAAGCCAACCAATCAGCACTCTGTAGCCATAAAGCCAACCAATCAGCACCCGGTAGCCATAACGCCAACCAATCAGCGCTCAGTAGCCATAACGCCAACCAATCAGAACTCAGTAGCCATAATGCCACCCATTCAGCGCTCAGTAGCCATAAACCCAACCAAATTGCACCCGGTAGCCATAATGCCAACCAATCAGCACCCGGTAGCCATAACGCAAACCAATCAGCGCTAAGTAGCCATAATGCCAACCAATTAGAGCATGGTAACCATAACGGCAACCAATCAGAGCATGGTAGCCATAATGCCAAGCGATCAGAGCTCAGTAGCCATAATGCCAACCACTCAGAACACAGTATCCATAATGCCAACCATTCAGCGCTCAGTAGCCATAACGCCAACCAATTAGTGCTCAGTAGCCATAACGGCACCAATCTGAACTCAATAGCCATAACGCTAACCAATCACAACTCAGTAGCCATAACATCAAGCTATCAGAACTCAATATCCATAACGCCAACCAATCAGAACTCAGTATCCATAATGCCAACCATTCAGCGCTCAGTAGCCATAACGCCAACCAATTAATGCTCAGTAGCCATAACGGCAACCAATCAGAACTCAATAGCCATAACGCCAACCAATCACAACTTAGTAGCCATAACATCAAGCTATCAGAACTCAATAGCCATAACGCCAACCAATCAGAACTCCGTATGCATAATGACAAACAATCAGTGCTCAGTAGACATAACGCCAACCAATCAGAGCCAGGTAGCCATAACGCCAACCAATCAGAATTCCATATCCATAATGCCAACCAATCAGCGCTTAGTAGCCATAATGCCACCCAATCAACACTGGTATGGAAGCCTACGGCGATACGGGTATACCAGTAGTGGGTAAAACTCACACAATGTTTATAAACACATGTGATTCCCTGGAAGACGTCTACATCACGTGGCAAAGATGTCACGGACCTTCAGCTCTGCTTACTGGAAATATAAACCTAGCATCACGGCTCTGGAAAAACCAGTAGGGACACATTCCCAGCATTTTCTGCATGGAGACAATGGATCAACATATTTGTAGTGAAACCACTCCTCTGGAAATCAACCACGAACCATGACACATCTCACAGCCATGGACGTGACCTACTTCAACTACAGAGGCCAAAACACACTGCACGTCACTCGAGACGCTAACGGCTTCCCTGCTAACGGCTAACACAATATAGTGCCCTCAGTCCATCTGTCTGAGCTAACTGTCTGTGTGTTCCCTTTGCCAGAGCTGAGCTGCTGCCCAAACTCTGTGGTCTGCTGCGGAGCTACTGCCCATCCTGTGCACCCTGATGCCTCTGCTTCACCTGCCCTGGCTGGGTGCCACTGCCTGCCTGCTGACCAGTTTGCCTACCATGAAGCTTCTCCTTGTCTTGTACTATGTTGGGTCCTCACCTGCATCCCGCACACACATCTCACTATCCTGACATCTGATCACAGACTAATCAGACATTTCTTCCTCCGTCTCAACAACACTCAACACTCCTCTCAGACACTTAACATTCCTCCTCAAGCACTCAACACTCCTCTTCAGACACTCAACACTCCTCTTCAGACACTCAACTCTTTACCTCAAACACTCAACACTCCTCTTCAGACACTCAACACTCCTCTTCAGACACTCAACACTCCTCCTCAGACACTCAACACTCCTCCTCAGACACTCAACACTCCTCCTCAGACACTCAACACTCCTCCTCAGACACTCAACACTCCTCCTCAGACACTCAACACTCCTCCTCAGACACTCAACTCTTTACCTCAAACACTCAACACTCCTCTTCAAACACCCAACACTCCTCTTCAGACACTCAACACTCCTCTTCAGATACTCAACACTCCTCCTCAGACACTCAACACTCCTCCTCAGACACTCAACACTCCTCCTCAGACACTCAACACTCCTCCTCAGACACTCAACACTCCTCTTCAGACACTCAACTCTTTACCTCAAACACTCAACACTCCTCCTCAAACACCCAACACTCCTCTTCAGACACTCAACACTCCTCTTCAGACACTAAACTCTTTACCTCAAACACTCAACACTCCTCCTCAAACACTCAACTCTTCCCCGTTCACTCTCTACAACTGTAAAGTCTGATCCTTTTGGTGTCTGTTGCTATCTGGGGTCGCCCTGAAGTGGATAGGTTCCCCCCTTTGAGTCTTGGTTCCTCTCGAGGGTTCTTCCTCTTACTCTGAGTGGGGGTTTTCCTGTGCCACTGTGGCCTTTGGCTTGCTCGTTGGGGGCTTGAACCCGGATTTCCTGTAATGCTGCTTTGTGTCAACAACTGTTGTAACAGCGCTATACAAGTAAATTCGACTTGACTTAAATACCCAGCAGTATTAGAACTAGGACAGCAGAACCGTGTATAGTGTTCATACAGTATGCGTATATTTATATATTTAGTAAATGTGGAAAAAGCTATGACCTCATATGTCCAGCCTGAGGCTTTAATGAAACGAGGACAACATGTGCTTCTTTGGAGGACTACCAACAGAGTCCATTCTGGGCAAGAACAACACAAACAACAACAACACAAATACCAACAACAACAACAACAACATAAACAACAACAAAAAACAAATACACCCCCACCACCAACAACAAACAACAACAACAAAACAACAAATACCACCACCAACAACAACATAAACAACAACAACAAATACCACCACCACCGACAACAACAACATAAACAACAAATAACAACAACAAATACCACCACCACCGACAATAACAACAACATAAACAACAACAACAAATACCACCACCACAGACAACAACAACATAAACAACAACAAATACCACCACCAACACCAACAACACCACCACCAACAACAACAAAATACAAATACCACCACTACCAACAACAACATCACCACCACCAACAACAACAACACCACAACCAACAACAACATAAACAACAAACAATAACAACAACAAATACCACCACCACCACCAACAACATAAACAACAAACAGCAGCAGCAGTAAACCTCAGGACCCTATGAAGCAGCCGGCAGCAGATGTAAACAGTGCATGCTTGTGAAATATCACTCAGGGTAAACCAAACGAGTGCTATACAGGAGGAGAACAGACTCCTGACCGCGCTACCAGGACGGCCAGGTCTAGTCACTCCACACCAAGCAAACGCATTGTGTTAACATTACTCATGGGTAAAATCCTCCACCCTGGTGCCACAGCGGAGAGTGACCTCATTTGGGCTAATAGGAATTACGTGGGGCCTTGTTCCGTCACGAGCACACGCCTGTCTTAGACGGATGGCTTAAAAATGACCAAGAGGTCAGCACAACTTGGAGTCAAACGCTTGACCGACCCATGAAGCGTGCATGATGGAAGTATAGGCTGTACTCCAAGCCCAACCCCCACCCTCCTGTTTTATCCATTACAGTAATGTTCCTAAGGAAGCCCACCCCGAGAGAGGGGAACACACCCGCCCCCACCTCTGGTTTCTGAAAGCAGGACATTAGTGTTCGTATAGACTCGAATAGACTTATTTACTCAAACTGTTCAGATACTATATCAACCGGTATAAGTTATTATTACGAGAACCGGAGTCATTATTTTTACATAGCAGGTCCTTATTACAACATAGTGGATTAATACTCTGAGAGCACACATCATTATTATAACACCGTAAGTGAATATTTAAGCAAAAAAATAATTAATTAATTAATTATGTTGAGAAAACAAGTCAGTGATTTTAGCTACCACGCCATTATTCTGAGATACTAAGAAAACAACTTAAGCTAAATTATTATTTCAAGGTTCTAAGCAATTATTTGAAAATATGTCATTATTTTGAGATATAAAACCATTATTCTGAAATAGAGTCATTTATTTTGTTATAAATGATAAATTATTCAAGAAAACAAATAATTATTCTGATATATTAAGTCATTTTTTTGATATATTAAGGCATTAATTTAAGATCATGAGTAATTATTGTGAGATACCAAGTTATTATTTTGAGATATCAAGTGAACAACTGAGAAAATTAGTAATTATTTAAAAAAAAATAAGGCAGCGGTAGATTTTAAGTCAATAAAATAAATTATTATTTTAGGAATATAGGTCAATATGTGAAGAGACTGAGATACTGGCTGGATGTCATTAATTGAAATTTTTTTGGATACCTGGATACATTAAATAACCAGATACTTCCGAGCAAATTAGACGACTTATATTTTGCACTGTGTGTAAACCGTGTAGACAAAAGCAATGTTCAACTTTTTGCCATATGAAACAGTGAATTTCCACTTTCTAACTGAAATCATTCATTAAAAATTAAAAACTCATATAACAGTAGTTCTCAAAGCCACCCATCTCTTCGTACTGCACCTCAGTGAGTGAGCACTAGTAGAGGTGTATATGTGTATGTACTTGTGTTGCGCTTATACTGACCTCTTCTCTATAGGTATGAGTGCTGGGGTTGCCAGGTAGTGCTCTTTTTGCTTTATATATGTCTGTGTATTGTTCTCTCTAGGTATGAGCGCTGGGCTGGGGTTGCCAGGTAGTGCTCTTTTTGCTTTATATATGTCTGTGTATTGTTCTCTCTAGGTATGAGCGCTGGGCTGGGGTTGCCAGGTAGTGCTCTTTTTGCCTTATATATGTGGGCTGGGGTTGCCAGGTAGTGCTCTTTTTGCTTTATACATGTCTGTGTATTGTTCTCTCTAGGTATGAGCGCTGTGCTGGGGTTGCCAGGTAGTGCTCTTTTTGCTTTATATATGTTTGTGTATAGGTTTCTCTAGGTATGAGCGCTGGGCTGGGGTTGCCAGGTAGTGCACTTTTTGCCTTATATATGTCTGTGTATTGTTCTCTCTAGGTATGAGCGCTGGGCTGTGGTTGCCAGGTAGTGCACTTTTTGCTTTATATATGTCTGTGTATTGTTCTCTCTAGGTATGAGTGCTGGGCTGGGGTTGCCAGGTAGTGCTCTTTTTGCCTTATATATGTCTGTGTATTGTTCTCTCTAGGTATGAGCGCTGGGCTGGGGTTGCCAGGTAATGCTCTTTTTGCTTTATATATGTCTGTGTATTGTTCTCTCTAGGTATGAGTGCTGGGTTGGGTTGCCAGGTAGTGCTCTTTTTGCTTTATATATGTCTGTGTATTGTTCTCTCTAGGTATGAGCGCTGGGCTGGGGTTGCCAGGTAGTGCTCTTTTTGCTTTATATATGTCTGTGTATTACTCTCTCTAGGTATGAGCGCTGTGCTGGGGTTGCCAGGTAGTGCTCTTTTTGCCTTATATATGTTTGTGTATAGGTTTCTCTAGGTATGAGCGCTAGGCTGGGGTTGCCAGGTAGTGCTCTTTTTGCCTTATATATGTTTGTGTATTGTTCTCTCTAGGTATGAGCGCTGGGCTGGGGTTGCCAGGTAGTGCTCTTTTTGCCTTATATATGTCTGTGTATTGTTCTCTCTAGGTATGAGCGCTGGGCTGGGGTTGCCAGGTAGTGCTCTTTTTGCTTTACATATGTCTGTGTATTGTTCTCTCTAGGTATGAGCGCTGTGCTGGGGTTGCCAGGTAGTGCTCTTTTTGCCTTATATATGTTTGTGTATAGGTTTCTCTAGGTATGAGCGCTAGGCTGGGGTTGAGGTATGCCAGGTAGTGCATCTTTTTGCCTATACATATACGTTTGTGGGTGATTGTTCTCTCTAGGTATGAGCGCTGGGCTGGGGTTGCCAGGTAGTGCTCTTTTTGCCTTATATATGTCTGTGTATTGTTCTCTCTAGGTATGAGCGCTGGGCTGGGGTTGCCAGGTAGTGCTCTTTTTGCTTTACATATGTCTGTGTATTGTTCTCTCTAGGTATGAGCGCTGTGCTGGGGTTGCCAGGTAGTGCTCTTTTTGCTTTATATATGTTTGTGTATAGGTTTCTCTAGGTATGAGCGCTGGGCTGGGGTTGCCAGGTAGTGCACTTTTTGCCTTATATATGTCTGTGTATTGTTCTCTCTAGGTATGAGCGCTGGGCTGTGGTTGCCAGGTAGTGCACTTTTGCCTTATATATGTCTGTGTATTGTTCTCTCTAGGTATGAGCGCTGGGCTGGGGTTGCCAGGTAGTGCTCTTTTTGCTTTACATATGTCTGTGTATTGTTCTCTCTAGGTATGAGCGCTGGGCTGGGGTTGCCAGGTAGTGCTCTTTTTGCTTTACATATGTCTGTGTATAGTTCTCTCTAGGTATGAGCGCTGGGCTGGGGTTGCCAGGTAGTGCACTTTTGCTTTATATATGTCTGTGTATTGTTCTCTCTAGGTATCAGCACTGGCCCCTGTTTGGGCAGTGTCTGAGCTCATGGTGAGTTGCGTGTTAGCGTATAGTGAACTCCTAGCGAGTTGAATGACACGTATAAGATTTTGAAACGTGTCGAATGTTACGCATTCAGTGAAACCTTTAAGACGTACCTTGTACATTCCTGGCTCTTTGATATCCAGCTGTTCCAAATGACACAGCTCCCTCTGGTGTCTCGCGAACCTAGCAGCGATTCCGGCTCTCTTTGGACCCGTTAGCCACACCACCCCGATGGCGAGCATGAACCCTAGTGCCACACCCAGCAGCACTCCACCAAAGTAGGTGGGCAAAGGTAGAACAAAGCATCCGTAGACAACGAGTGTCAGAGCAAACAAAGTCTTGTGTGGAATACTAGGTGCGGTTTCAAAGTCCACCTCGTCTTCTCCAAAAGTGTTTGTCCTCCGACCAGCAGGCACACCAACACTGCTTCCAAACTTGGAGTCCTCAGTACGGTCAGCGTCCAGCTCTGTGTCCGCACCAGGATCACTACAGTCCTCACTATAAAGTTCGTAGAACTCTTCGTCCTCTTGCTTGGCCAGTGCTGACATGGAGCACATGTCCAATCCCAGAGAAGACGAAGAGGGTTTGATGGTCTTGCTTTCAGCAGCTGAGGCCTGCTCAGTTGCACCTTGGGTCGTGCATTCGCCCTCCAGATCTCCCTCTTCTTCCTTGATGCTGTAGTTGTTGTTACTCTCCAGATGACCATTCAGGGCCGATAAATTAGCCGACTCTGAGGCGCTGGACGAAAGGGGTTTAGGCCTGTAGATGTTGGAAGCCTCGTCTCCAATGAACTTGCTGATCAACTGCAGGGGGTCGGAAATGACCTCCGAAAAACGCCTCCTGGTATCTTCGAGGCGTGCCTCCACCTCCGAAACCTTGAAGGAGAAGGGCCGGTTGTCGGGTGAGGTTAAGGGAGAAGATGGGGCGGTTTTAGAGTCTCCCGTGGCCGTGGTGGTCCGAGGTTGTGTGAACTGTTTGAACATCTGCAGGTTCAGGCGGGAATCCGAAGGGCGGGTGGATCCCGCAGGATCCTGGGCGGTATCCGTGGACAGAGACTTGACCAGGTTCTTGACGAGTTGCCGATGCCGCAAGGAAGGAGCGGGGACGCCCTCCCGAGGTTCCACATCTGTAGAGAGAGACTTCATGAGGTTGAGAAAGGCCTTGTCCATTGAGGGAAGGGATACAGATTTGGAAGGGGAGGAGTTGGAGGAACCTGATGAGGGCCCGGGTGCCTTCGTAGCCCCAGTGAGGCCGGAGACAGGCGCAGTGAAATTATGAACCTGGCTGTTAGTGTTTTGTTGACCAGACGTGGCTGGAGGCACGGTGGTCCGAACAGGAAGTACAGCAACATTATTATTCAGAGGTTTTCTGTCAGAGTCTGCCTCAAGAACAAGGTCTTCACTTGCTTCCAGAGCCGTCACAATTCCTTGGCTATTCACTTCACTGGGTGAGTCAGAGATGCCCATTCCATAAAGCTCCTCTTCCTCGTCTTCTTCGTCCTTGCCCAGTGCAGAGAAATGGATAGTGATGGTTTCTCGGGACTGCGAGCGCTGCACATGCAGTTTAGAAGCAGAGGATGGCCTGAAGGCCGAGAACGGAGGTCGATCAGCATGGCCGTCCTCCCTGCTAGTCATTACGCTGCTCCCGGTGTCTCAGAGCCTAGGAAGAACCGGCAGAGAGAGGTTTAGTTTCAGGAAACAACAGACGCATGGTGGTTACATATCAAGCAGGGGCTCCCAATCCCAGTCCTGGAAACCCCACCCTATGCAAACGATGCTTTCCCCATCCCTTCCCAAACCTGGATGACCCCCAGCCCGGGACATTTTTGGTTTCCTGTTGAAACACACCCACTTCATCTCAGGAAGGGCTTCTTAATTAGGGACTACTTGAACGAATGAGGCTAGGAGCAAAGCAAACGCATTGAGCCAGGACCAGGACCAGTGTTGGGAACCACTGATCTCAAGTCCCTCATGGGCTGGCCATGTGGTACACTACAACTGAAGACTGGAACTCAGACTTGTCCGCTTTAATCTTGGAAAAATAAAAGCCCTGTCTGCTAGGAATTCCCGTTTGGGAGATTGCAATGCCGTTGACGACTCCTGCCATACGGCGCCAAAGCAACATTTGGCACATTTGCTTTAGATCAGCTGACCATAGCGGTCATTGCTAAGGAGGTAAATACATCATAAAGATTAAAGGCATCACTTGTGTCGCTAATGTTACCTGGGGATACGGTTGCTAACCCCACTCGCTCTCATGGCGGCATTCCTGTTTCTCCCCTACCTATGTAGCTCTATAGCACAGAGCCATAAAAGTCTGAACTACCCATTTCGGATCAACAAGCGAATTCACTCATACACTTCGCACCCACCCTCCACACGTGGTGGAAAAGCTAGAACAATGTGTTTTTATTAAATGTTGGTTCAAGTATTGCGTTTTTGGCCTACCACTGGAGCTACAAGGCTGCAGCTACCAAACAATACAAGTCAATAGACATCCAAATCTGGTCTGTAGCTGCTCATCTTTAATGTCAAGTGGTGTTTGTAGTTTTTCTTCCACATTCGATGCATTTAATAGAAAGAAATGTGGTTCTTCGGGTCCATAATAAGAAACGACAGTAAAAAAAAAAGGAAGAAAAACAACAGAAACAAAAGCAAAAGTCATTTACAGCATCCATATTCCTGCATAACTCATGCATACCAGGGAGAGCCAGAATTCCACACAGCACTCAACTTTGGTGCCACAAGTGTTCACAGTAAAGAGCTCTTTGTACATAGTTCATAGTAACTCATACTGTACAGTGGGGGTAGGTTAAAAGAAGCTCTGGGTGTGTGTGTGTGTGTGTGTGTGTACATTAAAATCACCTCCTTGTGTTTACACTTACAGTCCATTATATCAGCTCCACTGACCATACAGGACACTCTGTAGGTGTACAGGTCCAGACTGTAGTCCATCGGTGTCTCTGTATACCGTATTACCCTGTTTTTCAATGGTCAGGACCACCACAGGACCACCACAGAGCAGGTATGATGTGGGAGGTGGATCATTCTCAGCACTGCAGTGACACTGACGTGGTGGTGGTGTGTTAGTGTGTGTGGTGCTGGTGTGAGTGGATCAGACACAGCAGTGCTGCTGGAGTGTTGAGACACTGTGTCCACTCACTGTCCACTCTATTAGACACTCCTACCTTGCTGGTCCACCTTGTAGATGGACAGTCAGAGACGATAGCTCATCTGCTGCTGCACAGTGCAGTGTGGGTCATCCTCTAGTCCTTCATCACTGGACACAGGATGCTGCCCACAGGACACTGCCCTCAGGACACTGCCCACAGGACGCTGCCCACAGGACGCTGCCCACAGGACGCTGCCCACAGGACGCTGCCCACAGGACGCTGCCAGCAGGACGCTGCCCACAGGACGCTGCCAGCAGGACGTTTTTGGTTGGTGGACAATTCTCAGTCCAGCAGTGACACTGAGGTGTCCAGCAGCCCTAACACTAACACCACCACCACAACAGTGTCACTGCAGTGCTGAGATTGATCCACCACCCACATACTACCTGCTCTGTGGTGGTCCTGTGGGGGTCCTGACCATTGAAGAACAGGGTAATACAGTATACAGACAAACAGATGGACTACAGTCTGGACCTGTACACCTACAGAGTGTCCTGTATGGTCAGTGGAGTTGATAAGCTGGACAGTGAGATACAAGGTGGTGGTTTTATACACACACACACACACACACAGTCTATTTAAAGCAGCAGCAGCAGCAGTTTTCTCCACCCACAAAGCCCTTTCAAGCTCCACTATTTGATGAAAACCTCCATATTCCAAAGAAGCCTTTACAGAGTCACTCCAGAAGCACCACCTCCTCTGCCCTTCCTTCCTGACTGCTAATAATAACCCAGCACCAGTTTATCGATCCGGAGTGCCCTGGACGGACACCTTCGGATCATATTGCACTGTAACGCATCCCGAGATGAAGAACCCTGATGTTCTGGGATGAGGGAAAGCGGAGCGGAGCGGCTCAGGGTGTCTTTTACAGTGCAGGTCTGTGACTCAGGACAAACGCTTGTTTATGAGGCTGTTTTTTTCCCCTTTTTGAGTCACAAGCTGTAATTTCCAGAGTGACGCTGTGACCTCGGCCTTCCAATCATCTTCCCACGCAAGCAAATCCCACACACTTTAAACTTCACTAATGGCAGCCACTGCAGGGAACCGCACACGCTCAGTACAGAACACACAGACGGTGTGGTTTGCACACAGCCAGAGCTGTCAGAGGTAACGGTGACGCCAGAGCCCGGCTATAAAAAGACGGCAGGGGCGAAGGGTTTGATGGAAAACGCCCAGAAAAGCAGCAGCAGGATTTCACAGCAATTACAAATAAGACAAGGGGGGGCTTCTTTTTATTTTTGCCCCCCTTTAACTCAACCCATGCAAGACAGTGCCGTGAAGAAGTATTTGCCCCTCCTGACTGCTTCCATTTATGAACACTCGTCACGGTTTGGGCGCTACTTTGCCTCATGACACCCATGACATGATATGTATCCCTCCACCATGCTAATGGTAGAATTCATATGACATCTGACCAGGGGTCTCCACGCCCACAACACAAATATAGTCACCTTATTAACCATCTAAACCACCAGTGAAGCTACACATGTCCCCGAGTTTATAAATGTAATATGGATAAATGCTGCTATGTCATATGGATGATGATAAAATAGAGCTATATCCAAAAACCATAAGCTGTCATTGGGGACTATTTTTCTCCACACTGCTCTGCATGTATCCCTCCACCCTGCATATGTCAACACAAATGAATTTAAATACAATGAAGTCAAAACCTGATCACTAATCTATCATACCACAACGTGTGTTCATCCATTAGGCAGTGTATTAATAACCATAACATGTCATAGCTTCCTGTGAGGAAGCTTTTAGAGGTGGACGTCTGGTTCCATTCACCACCACTGTGGTATGTTTTCTTTGGAACCAAGTACTTCACACTGAGCAACATAGTTTACATCTTAAAGGGGAATTCCAGCAACTGCTTCAATATTTAACTCAGATGTAAACACAGTCATTCAAGGCGGATTGATATGACACGGCGCGATGCTGATGGGAAACGGGGGTCTCCATGTCCACAACACAAACATATCCTCTTTATCTAAACCACCAGTGAGCCTACACACGTCTCCTGAGTTTAGATAGGTCCTGTTAAACATGAGAAAATATGATAAGTCCAGAAATTATAAGCTGTCTTTGGGGACTATTTTGCCCCACACTGCTCTGCATGTATCCCTCCACCCTGCACATGTCAACATACATGGATTTAAACACTTTTAAGTCAAAACCCGATCACTGACCTATCATACCACAACGTGTGTTCATCCATTAGGCAGTGTATTCATAACCATGACATGTCATAACTTCCTGTGAGGGAGCTTGTAGAGGTGGACGACATCCTGTTTCATCCACCACTACTGTGAGCGAGTCTGACTCGCCGAGGTTTCCTGGTACCGAGTATTTCAACCTGAACCACTCGGTATGACTGTTTAAGGAGGAATTCCACCAACCCCTCCAACATTTCGACATAGTTCAGATGTAAGCACAGTCGGTCAGAGTGGTTTGGTGTGAAATGGTTGAGTAGAGAGAAACCTACAGACTCTTGTTTCCTTATGGTGGTGGTGGTGATGGGAAACGGGTCACCATGTCCACACCACAAGTATAGACATTTAGCTTACTATCTACAGGGGTTGGACAATGAAACTGAAACACCTGTAATTTTAGTGTGGGTGGTCTCATGGCTAAATTGGACCAGCCTGGTGGCCAATCTTCATTAACTGCACATTGCACCAGTAAGAGCAGAGTGTGAAGGTTCAGTTAGCAGGTAAGAGCACAGTTCTGCTCAAAATACTGCAATGCACACAGCATTATGGGTGACATACCAGAGTTCAAAAGAGGACAAACTGTTGGTGCACGTCTTGCTGGCGCATCTGTGACCAAGACAGCAAGTCTTTGTGATGCATCAAGAGCCACGGTATCCAGGGTAATGTCAGCATACCACCAAGAAGGACGAACCTCCACCAGCATCACGTAGTGACCTGGCCACTATCCTGCAAGAAGAATGGCTTAAACTCCCTCTGACCACTGTGCAGGACGCAGTATATGTCATTCCCAAGACCAACTGACACTGTATTGGCCGCAAAAGGAGGCCCTACACCATACTAATAAATGATTGTGGTCTAAAACCAGGTGTTTCAGTTTCATTGTCCAACCCCTGCAAACCCCCAGTAAACCTATACGTGTCTGCCGAGTTTATATTTGGAATGTAAACGATGGTGAAACGGTGATAAACCAAAAAACATAAGCTGCCTTTGTAGACTACTCCACACCAACACTTCCTGTAACTGGAGGTCAGTCTTTCACACTATTGAGGGGGTTTGGTGAAACTGTGGTCACCTTGGAGGGCTTCTAAGCAAGGCTGGCAGTAACGATGCTTGGGTTTGTCCAGCCTTATTGATCCCAATCATCAGCTAGATTTGACCTAACAGTGGCCATAACTTTTCCACCAGGGGTCAGCTGGTGTTGGATAAGCTTCCTCCTTCCTTAGATGAAACAAAACAGTCATGTGATAATTACACAGTACATGTTTACACGAGTTCTTCTTGATGTAAATTCATGTTGGTTTAAGGATCTGAAACAATTAAAGGAGCAGTGTGTGAACTCTAGTGTTGATGTTGTGTACTGCACCCCACTGAACCCAACTGAGCCAACATACCTAGCACGCTCATATCACTAGTACAGCGCAGTAACTCAGTGGTTTAAACATTGCACTGTGTTCTTAATGTTAATTCAGTTCAGCTTGATAATCACTACCCGCTTACTAATAAGCTAATTCAGACTATCAAAATATCTTAGCTATTATTTCAAAGCTGCTCACATCCAATATAGACTTCCACCAGCTTCTTGACTGACCACCTTTTCCTGGACCACCTTAAATGGTGCTATGGTTAAATATCAGTGCAGTGGTACCCGAGGCTGAATTAATACGCGCTATGCTAGAACATTGCCACAAGGGTTCTTTTCCTTTCAAGGCTTCCAGACGGTTCTATAACACCAACAAATTCAAGCTGCTGCTTCGACATTAAACCATGAAATGCCAAAGACTCTCTCTATGGCCAGTGTGTGGTTGGTGTGGTGTGTAAACAAAATGAGTAAAACTATTAAATGATACCTGAATCTTACACATGGCTCCTTTAACTACGTACAAATACAAAAATAAAGGTCTGTTCTGAGCTACTGTCGAAACACGGCTGTGGCAGTCTCAGATGGAAGTCTAGCCGCTCCTACGCCGATATCAAGGGCTCATTCCGAGCTAACGAAAGCAAAACGATTAGTAGTGAGACTAAATGAAATGAATAAAATTATTATAGCCGTCTCTACATTTTACATACCGCTCCTTTAATCGTGACTATGTACACATGCAAAAATAAAACAGTTCAGGAAATCCGGCAAACACTTTCTTCATGTCGGTAAGCAGCTTTAAGTAGGCCAAGCTAAAATGTCCCAGATGCTAGGGCCACAGATCAGGGCCGCAAAGGCCTCATCAGCAACACTGCTACAAATATAACTAAACGACCACAATGGGATCCAACAGCAGCGCACTAGCGCTCCTCTGCTCGTTCACCCGAATCGACCTCTAAAGGCCACGAGTACTACAGGACAGTCAGAGAAGGTGCTTAAGCCAAGAAGGATACGCGTCCAAGAGGCTCCGGGGTCAATCTCCTCACCAAAAGTCACACAGGGACACCGTTCCCGCTGCTTCGTTAAGGTGAAGACCTGGCAAGACCTTGAGGCGCCCGCCCTCATCCAATTACTCACACTGGTATGAGGGCTTGGGCAAAGAATGCAGTGATGCAGTGAGCAAACTGCAGTTTCTGTGCCAGAGTAAACTTAAGTAGTGTCTGATGATGGCTTTATAGCTGTGTTAGGGGGCTCTATGGAAGTCAGAGACCACCCTTCACTTGTTTACTTTCCCAACAATTAGGTATCAGCTACTGACCTTTCAGGAGAGATGTGTGAGGAGGTCAGATAAGGTGAGTCACTCGCGGAAGGATGAGGAAGCCGGTGAAAATGAGACTCCTAACTACCACCTGGAACACCTGGTAGATCCACCAACGATGTCCCCTTTCATCTCTGAGAGAGAGGAGAACATCAGGTTCCACTCCTGTTTCAGATCTGAGAACATCCACAGGTGCCTCTATTTATCCGTCCACTGTGAGTAGTCACCTCAGCGCTATGGAGGTCTGAAAGGAGGTGTAGCTGTTCAAGAAGCGTCTCACTGAGAAAAGGAGACACATCCAACACAGAAGCTGCTGCTGGTGTTCTCAGAATAATGGACTGACCACCCCAGAGACCTCAACCTCATTACTGAAGTCTGCTGAGTCAACAGGAAGAGCGAAAGTCTCTCCCATGTGGTGTTTGCCTGTTCGGGGCTACTGTATAAACATGGCAGTGGAAGTCATAGTTGGAAGTCAAGCCGCTCTTATGTAGACATCAAGGGCTCATTCCAACACAATGATTAGTAGATACACTAAATAAAATGTTTTTGAAAAATTTCTGGATGTTACATACGGCTCCTTTAATTACGACTGTGTATACATTAAAAAAATTAAAAATAAATAAATAAATAAATGTTATGTTAACTTTAAACAGATCAAGTTAAAACGTCCCAGATGTGCCAGCCACAGGTCAGGAACGCAAAGGGAGTCTCCTGAAAACAATGGATGCTGTAATCACTGAACCATTCAGTAAGCTATACACAGTCCAGTCACATTATTATGACCACCGGCGTGTGCGGCACTGACAGCAGCTAGGCGGGCCAGGAGTGACTCCGCAAGGCCCTGGAAGGTTGTCAAAGGTATCTGGAGCCATGCTGACTGCAGTGCATTCCCCAGCTGCAGGAAAGTGTGTAGGGGGAGCGGGATCCATAGAGCGAGCATGACGATTAAGGGTGGTCCCACATTTCTAGTTGTGCGACTCGTTGAATTGTCTAGCTGGAATGTCCCATCTGCCACAGAGAATACAATCCGCATGCATGGGTGTACGCGATCTGCAGGGATGGATTCATACCTACATTGACCAAGAGTGCCTATCGCACACCGGACATACCCACCAACCCAGCTCATGGCACGTGACTTGCTTTATGAGCTATGCACTGCTGCCGCCAGAATTTCCTGACAGCCTTTCTGAAATGGGTAACCAAATAACCGAAGGGTACAGAAAGGTAGACCATGTGGCGATAGGTAAATTAGCCAGCTAACTTAATCCTGGTGTCCAGAGGCCTTAGGTAAACACAATACATCATTTACGGTACCTCCAGATGACACTATACGCCCTCCTCCCATGATAAGGAGCAAATATAATAATATGCAGACAAGTCAATGATTAACCCTCTGTTATTCTACAGCCCTTCATTTTTACAGTGTAACAGTTATTACAGAACGATACGACATTCACATCCAGGAGAGGCTTCTCTGAGGTGCACAGGTGACCATCTACCTTACCTTAAAGAGGAACCACACTGACTTTCCAAGTCTGCCTAATCAAATGTTTGAGATATCAACATTCAGAGTCATTTAGAGGGGTGTGCTCTGTTATAGCCAAGCTTACATAGCCAGAACACAGTAGTGACGAAAGGAACCAGACGTCCACCTCTAAAAGCTTCTCTAAGGAATCAGGAATGGTTATGAGTACACTGTACTGATGTCTAAGATGCTGCTTCATGTGGATTCTGTGATTCAGTTACATCTTCATTTGAATCTGTCCATCTATCTATCTATCTATCTATCTATCTGTCCATCTATCTATCTATCTATCTATCTATCTATCTATCTATCTATCTATCTATCTATCTATCTATCTATCTATCTATCCATCCATCCATCCATCCACTCACCCACCTATCTATCCATCCATCCACAAACCCACCCACCCACCTACCCACACACCTACCTATCTATCCATCCATCCATCCATCCATCCATCCATCCACCCATCCACAAACCCACCCACCCACACAACTATCTATCCATCTATCCATCCAGCCACAAACCCACCCACCCACCTACCCACCTATCTATCCATCTATCCATCCATCCATCCATCAACCCACCCACCCACCCATCTATCCATCCATCCATCCATCCATCCATCCACAAACCCACCCACTCACCCACCTATCCATCCATCCATCCATCCATCCACCCACCCATCCATCAACCCACCCACCCATCCATCCATAAACCCACCCACCCCACCCATCCATACACCCGTCCACCCACCTACCTACCTACCTACCTACCTACCTATCTATCTATCTATCTATCTACTACAGTAATTCATTCATGGTGGAGGGATACATGTAGCGCATATAAGACAATATAGCCCTCATTATTTTCAGGTAAACCACCATATTACCATCATCAACACGCCATATATATACATATATAGACAGAAGACATGTGTAGCTCCACTGGTGGCTCCGATAGTGAAATGTATAAAGTGGATATATGTGTTGTAGACATTGTGACCCTTGGGTCCCACCACCACCACCACCAGCACCACCACTGTAAAGCGATCAGAGCCTGAGAGTTTCACTACAGTCAACCATTTCACCCCAAACCACTCGGGTTAAATGACCCTGTTAACGTCTAAAGGACTGAATTATTATTATTATTATTATTATTATTATTAATATTATTATTAATCAGATTTGTTTCAACAACTGCTGGAATTTCAACAACACTCTTCCCCTTTCTTTTATTTTGGAAAGGGACATTATAATT